>CM048823.1:42548250-42717662 GCA_026586065.1 Dioscorea zingiberensis
GATCATTCTATGTAGTTGAGAATAGGTTGAAATAATTGAATTGGGGTATGTGGTCCAAGTAATGGGAAACTTCGGTCAAATTCTTAGGCATGAGAGTTTCTTCTTATCTAGCTCCTTCTTGGAATGAAATGTAATGTAAAGACACCTCGAGGAAATTGGCGGGATCTAGGCTCCAAAACCCTAATGTCATGGATTTGTCATATAATGCTTTTCGCGGCCAATGTAAGCATTGTGCTTGCTCGTGAACTATGATAGATTCATCTTTCTTTTCAAAAATGCATAAAGTTCTTCTTTTTTTTTTTTTTGCAGGGGGTTTTGGTGTAGGGGGTTATTTGAGACAAATATGTTGGAACTTCGAAAGTGGATAGTTTATGATCTATTTGATGAATGAGGAGGTATATTGAAGGATATTCAAATGTTTGTAGGGGCTAACTTATCCTTTGCTATTTCTATCCTTTAGAATGTTATATGAAATCATTCCAAGTTAGAATAACCTTTTTGAAGAACTTGAGGGATTTCTGAAAAAAAGTGCTTGCTTTTAAATATTGCTGAAGTAACGTGCTAACATTATACTCAGGCAATAGGATTTGTTTCTTTATATTTGTATAAATGTCCTCCAAGTTCTTCAAAAGGTTATTCCTAACTTGGAATGATTTCACATAACATATTTCACAAAGGATAGAAATGGCAAGGGATGTTAGCTCTGAAACTGTTGGATATCTTCAGCTATAACACCTTCATTCATCGTGATGCATAAACAATAAAACTTTCAAAGTTCTAACATTTTATCTCAACAAGCCCCACACGCAAAACTAAAGGTAAATTGAAAGTATTTTGGAAAAGAAGATGAACGCATCGCCAGTTATCGTGCAAGAACAAAGCACCAATAACAAAAAGCATTATATGACAAATCCGTGACATTAGAATTTTGAGCCCTACGTCAATTTAACAGTAACTTTTGCGCATTTGCATTCAAGAGGGAGCTGAATGAGAAAAACTCGTAATACTAAGAAATTTGATCAAGTTTTTTCATTACTTGACCACACATAATTCAGATTATCTCAAGATTATAAACTGCATAGAATGATCTTTCGAGTAGATCAAGAGTGCATAGAACAGAGCACTTATGAATAAGTTACGAGAATTATGGAAGAAAGCTATCTTCATGAGACCAAAAACTACAATATCACCTCTCTCTTATCTGTTCTTGTTGGCCTGCGGCGGGCAAAAGGAAGCTCAAAAGATGAACAAGTTTAAAAACGGCAGCATACACAGATACCGAAAGCATAATTATATAAATATAAAATAAAAAAAATAAGAATCCGAGCTAATAATGACCACCATTTCCATACTTGATAAAACAAGAAATCGGTGATAAATGTGCCTGAAAACCCCCGGCATCGATAGAATCCTGTTAACAACCCGAGAGAAGCTTCAGCTTCCGACAAAGCACCAAAGACTAAACTATCCATGACAAGCAAAGAAGCTGGTCAAAAACATCACAAACCATTGATTTTCAACATTTTCTACTAGGCCGAAGAAAGAACAATGGTAGAGAAAATACCTGAAGAAAAGGTTTTTAATGTCCGAGGAGGCAAGTGAAATGAGGGCTGAGGCGACGATACAAAGTCAAAATGCCGCGCCATTTGTGGCGACGATTTAACGCGATTATCTCTCGAGAAGGCGGTCCCACCATCGCTGTTCGCGATTTTTCCAGCCTGTTGTTGTAGTCTCCGAAGCGTCTCCCCGAAGAATAGCTGGGAGTTTTGATTTTTTTCTCTATATAAATCTAACCCTGTGAAACCTCACTTAATTGAGTATATATAAATTACTTTAAAATGTTGTAAATTATAGTAGCTCATATAACCCTATAAAATTAATATTCCCACATAGTGAGAATAATTTTCTCAATTTTATCATAATATGAAATTTTGAAGTTATTTACAAAAGAAAAACAAATCACCATTTTCTGAGGGATATAAAATGCATATATAATTAATTCTCTCCTATTTTATAGTGATTAAACTATTCTGAAAAAAATTAAAAAATTTAAAAACCTCGATTCTAGATAAGCCCAAGTCTATTCCTTAAATGTATGAGCAAAGTAGATCTATGGGAAGGTAATTTATAGATCCCTGGTATTGTTCCAGGACCTTTAAAATCAAATCACACCTACACACACAACACTAAATAATAAACAAGCACCCTCAAGGACCCCAAGGCAATTTTGGCATTATTACAAGGGACCAATGGTTAAAAATTTATACACATATTGATATTTCTCTCTATTTGCTTAAATTGAGAAAGTACTTGTTTTATTTGTATAAATAAAATTCGAAGTATGCAATATATGTTATCAGTCTATAACCACATTATAAATTTACAATAGCGATGATAATGAGATCCATACTAAAATCAATTGTTGTAATTGAACATGTAAAGATTAGCTACTGCTAGCAACCTGTAAGCCCCTAAGTGATTAGTAAGAGTAAGATATATCCTTAGAAGGCTGAAGTTAAAACGCTATTTTATGTAATTTTTTACAATAAGGAATACAGAAGAAGTAACACTACTATAAACCTTATAGCATCTTTCCGATATTCTTGAGTTTGATTGAAGCATGTGTCTGCAGTTTCAGTCTCTTATATAGGGGAATTCATTTATTCCGTTATATATTTCATTCCAGACCATTTTATAAAAAATAAAATGGCTGAACCCTTTGGAATGACAATTTTTTTAGCAAGAAGGAATGAAAGAAGAGAACAGTTATCTTGCATGTGGAAGCACTTATACGCATTGGAATTTATCGACAAAACATCTTATATGATAGTAGTTCATTTTCTCTTGTTTTCTTCTTGGATACTTAGTGCAGGTGAGCGAGAATTTGCTGGAATACCAAGAACCCACCGCTCTCACGTGAGGTCTTAAGAGCCAGATCCCCTTTGGTGTATTTCCTTAAAGGCATCTCTCCTTGTGAACATCTCTAGGAAAATAATACAAGTAAATACTTGAAGAGAGACGAAGGCAAATGCTGCATTTTATTCTTTTCAAATCACAACTACTGAGATCTATATGGCCTAAAAGCATGAGTAAACACAATATGAGACCTTGTTGAACAAAAATGTAAAAATGCAGGAAAAAAAGAAAGAGGAGAATGCAACAATAAAAAATAAACAAAAAAAAAATGAACAATGATGAATTTCTTGTATAGAATAGAATTGGATATATTTACAGATCAAAGTTTTCTAACTTTTTAAAATAATAAAAATAAGGAACAAATGCTAATGTAGTAAAAGAATAGTTAGAGGTCTCGCGAGGTTTCGGGCTACCAAGGTTGCGAAGCGGCCACATATTACTTATACTCCCCTTTGCTAAGTGGCTGCGACCTGTGGCACAAAGCCTTTGTGGGCAAGGCTGGCCGCTACTGCCTTTCACATGATCGGAGTCAGGAAGGCGGCACATAACGCCTTAACGATATTAACTAAGCTTGGATTACGGAATCAAGGTGTTGAGCCATAATCCAAACAAATGGTAGCTTTTCTCGGCTTTTCTTCAACGAAGTGTGATTATAGTAATTATACTAAATCGTGATTTCTCTCTCATACAACATTGAATTATTACAGTGCCGACAGGTCATTAGTTGGGTGAAACTAACATGTACCCACATTGACTTCTAAATCCGATTACACTTTTTCACTATTAGTAGGTGAATAATCCAGCACTTGTTGAATTAACTTCACAAGGATGGAAGAACCCAACAGTGGAAAAGATTAAATATCAACGCGTTACTATAGGAGAGTGCTTCAATTCTTTGCCAAAGCCCTTAGCACTGAAGCTGAGGTGGTGGAGCAATCAGTCGATGTGAATATTGAGTGGTAAAAACCAATATTCAAATGAGAACTTTTTAGAAAGAAAAGAAAGAGGTAAATGTTCCATATAAATGAAGACACTTATACATGGGAAAGCTAATCTTAAGGGACAAGGAAGGCCCATAAGAAAGCAACACATGCATGTCTGGCTCAGAAAATGAATGGATTAAAATTCCAAGACAAAGCATGCCAGGCTAATTCGCGATATTAGAGACTTCAAAGAGGCGTTGGCGGGGAATCTGCCAGTAAAGGCATCTTTATGCCTTTCCTCGAGGATGCAGATTGGAAGAGCACCATAAGTCACATGTACGCATGTCATAAATTACACCCGAGCATTAGATGAAAATCCAGAACGCTTAGGAAGTGCATACGTATGCTGGGCATACTCATAACAAAATCAAGTCTCCAAGGTAAAACAACAACCTCAGTCGAGGCATTAGAATATTATAGAAAAGGAAGTCAAGATCCACTTTGTTTTTAGAAAAAAGATTTGGCTACTGACAATCTTTATTTAAAACTAAATAAAACAAATTTTCATCCAAAAATATTTATATCTTACAAATACATGTTAAAGATCAAAACACAATGATGCATAGTAGGCACCCAAGAAGCTAGCCAAAAGCAGAACCAAAACAAAAAGAATTAGAGTTGCTCTGAACGGTCGATTTGGTTTTACATTCTGAGATTTTCCAAATTTTTAGGTTTTCGATTTTAGAGTTTTAGGTAGAATTTGGTGAGTCGATTACCTAAACACAGTATAGCTTGAAATGACACTTAATTGAAGTATTTAGAGTGTGTGGGTTAAATCCTTAGCTTTATTAACATACCATATGCACATTATTTTCTCTCGAGGAGATAAAAGAGTATTAGTGGAAAGGAGAATAAGCTGATTTAAGACAAAGGGAGAATATAGAAATAGAGTGCTGAAAAAGAGCATATAAATTGATAGGACAACGAAAAAGGAGCATAAACTTTAAATAGGATAAGAGCATGCACAAGTAAAACCTTAAAACAAAAACATGTACGACTATTATTGGAAAATCGAGAGGAGATTTATTTCATTTCCTAAAATCGAGAGAGATTTATTTCCCCTTGTGTTGGTTTCCTTATTTAGTTTATTTCCTAATTGTTGGAGTTTCCTTATTTTTCTATTACCTTATTTTTGTTGCATATATTTTTTTTTTTTTCCATGTAGTTTTTGTATTTTTAAGACCATGTACCTTATCATAGCAAAAGAAGAATAACAAAAATTTGAGGCTTTTTTCCACTCTATTTTCATTTCCTTTTATTTCCAATATAGGTACGGTGCACTTAGGTTGATGATATAAGGATTCTAACTTCTTCCTTCACTTAGCAAACGAGAATATGAGAATTGAACCACGCCATATGCAATCATTGCAAGCGCTTGCGTAGGCATACAAAGTAAATAATGTCTTTGGAAGATTCGTAGCAAGACCTTAAAATTGGAAGAAGATATTGGAAGCGAAGGGTCTTGCACTTCCAACCTAAGTGTCTCCCAAGAGAGAAAGGATGGAGATTTGCCAGCTCAAAAGAAAAGTTATTGTTGTCTCCCAGCGAAGTAAGATTCTTGATGCTTTTTTGGAGGAAAAAGGGATGAGTGGTTGGGAGTAGGCGGAGACTCCCATGAGAACCCAAATTCCAATGTGAAACTTTGGGAGGAAGGAAGTGTGCTTTGTCTGGCATTGTGTAGGCATCTGACCGAGGTTAGTTAAGTAAATTGAATTTATGTCTATCTACATTTTCGACCGGACATTCTTTTAGTGTAAAGTAATTTCGTTAGTCAGGTTTATACACTCTCCTTATGAAAGAACACCTTGAGGTTTGTTCTACCGAATTCCTAAGATATTTGAAGGCTATCCCTCCGGGAAAGGTTTATTTTTGAAAGAGCTGATCCAAAGGGGTATTGAGTCTAAAGGGTATTGATATGACTTCTTACGATGGAATTGGAAGCGGGAGGATCAATTATTGACGGAAGAATCCACTTGAAGATATTATACACCTTTAATGTGGGAAATGTGGTAACCTATAGAAGCAAGAAGCAAGAGTATTGTGGCTGAAGTATCTGACGTTACGAGGAGTTCGAAGATATGGCTTAAGGAATGCAGTAAGTATTGTGGATTTACAAAATTCTAAATGTAGAACTCAAAGGAAAAATGTAATGGAGCTTCCGTTAAAAGTTGTATTGTGATAGCAAGATTACAATAAGCATTGCTCATAATCACATCCGATATGATAGAACAAAAGTACATTATGAGATTGATCGTCATTTTATAGAGGAGAAACTTGATGAAATATCTATTTGATGTTTATACCTTCCAATCAACTAAAGTGGTTGAAGATTTTTGTGAAGAGTTCTTGACAAGTGAGTTAATGGCCTCTTTGACCATGTGTTCCTTTGTATAGAGTGAGGTTTTTGTATGGTACTAAATTGAGAGGGATTGAGTATCACTGTTTACTTATAATAAAGAGAAAGAGATTGATGAATTTATATTTTATATGCAATTTAAATTGATTATGGGATTATAATGGATAAAAATGATTGTGATCAGTAAGTGAGAGATACTTATATACTTAATTGTAAAAAGGTCGGAGCTTGATTGTAAAAGAGTTAGAGTTCCAATTTGGAGTAAAATCCATGTCGGATTTTACTGTATTTGCAGCCATAGTAACCTGAGGAATTTACTACAAGAAATAAGCATAATTAGTGGCTGGGTTTTCAAGATATTTTTGTAAGCGGTTATAATGGCAGCTAAATATGGATTCAAGCGGTGGTTAAAAACTTGGAAATCCACGAATACTTGGTGTTGTCATAGCATTTTTGCTGCGGCGGTTTCAAGAACAACGTATAACGCCCGTGAATGCATATAATATACAATTCTCTGCCCGGTTCAAAAATATGTACGTTAAATCCCATGTTCTTAATTGAATTGCTACATTTCCACTGACAGTTGGTGAAAATACGCCATGCAAACATTTCCGTTGAAATGTTTGTGGTGAAGATCTTTCTCAAAAACTATTAATGTAATTTAACATTATTAATATAATTATTAATATAATAAAAAGATTATTAAATGCCATTTTGTGGCGATTCAATTGAACCGCCATGAGTTTGCAATTTTTTGAATAATTATTTTTGAATTTTAATTTATTACTTATTATTTTACAATCCCTGGTCCTTCACTGTGTATTGGTATAACTACATTCAAATTACAATTTAAAAATAATAATAAATTTATTGATAATTCATGAATAATTACTAAAATATTTAAAAATTTCACATTTTTTCACAACTTCATAAACAAAAACATTTGAAAAAAAAAAAAATAGACACATGAATCTGAATTGGGAAAAAAATTAAGCATGCAATAGATATGTTATTTGCTATTGGTCCTTTCATCTTAATTAATCAATGACTATCAAAGACTTACTTTACTGTCATATCTCCAATTAAGGGGGCATTTGATTGCCCGGATTGGGAATGAGAATGAGAATGAGATGAGGGGAATGGAAGGTATGAGAATGAAAAGCGTGTTTGGTTGGAAAAGGATTGGAATGGTAGTTTATTGGGAATGAGAAAAATAAAAGAAAGAAATATGTGATGAAATGACTTTTCTACCTTTTGTAAATAACTAATATTATATGAGAGGTAATAGGTTTTAAATGATAACTATTTTTTTTTAAAAATATTTAAATATTATAATAAATTAATTATTATGTATAAATATTTAAATAATTATTTTAATAATTTAATTATTAATTATTATTGAATGGCGAGAATTGTTAAGTATGTAAATGGAAAATTTTTAATTTTTATTATTTTTTAATTTATTTTAAATATTAATTATTATTTTATATTTATTATTTTATATATAACATTCATATAATTTTAATTTGTTAAATATGAAAATGGAAAAAGATGTTTGTTTTAAGTATGAAGAAGGGCAAAAATGATATTTCCCCATCAAGGAATGCCCATTCCCCCCAATTTGGGAGGAATGCCATGAGGGGTTTTCAAGGAATCACATTCCTTTCCAAAACACTATTCATTCCATTCCTGCATACCAAACGAGGGCTACTCTACGTAAGGAATGGAAACTCATTACTCATTTCACTTACGATAGCGCACCCTTACATTGATGATTTTCTCATGCCCCTCAACTGTCCTATGTAGTATGGTCCGAGTTTTGTTCGTTGTGAGCTGAGTGACTACACTGTGATGAATGCCTTCCAATAACGGCGAAACTCATATTTTTTTTTTATTTGAAATTAAATCAATATCAAATGTTAAGAAAATATGAATTCTAAAAAAATAAAAACAAACGCTAACCGAATATAAAACAAAAACTTTAACATAGAAATTAAAAAAAAAAACATCATTAGGTGTCATATTTTGGTTTTGGCTGCTTGATTATTAGGTATTAAGATATACTATTGATATTTTACATTGATAAGGGGAAAAAGGAGTTAAAACCACGTGGACATTAGGAACCATCACGGAAGATAGTCAAGGAATACCCGCGTGACACCCCAGAAGGACTCCAGCCCAAAAGATGCAAAGGTTTGTGGTAGACCTCACGCTCCTGCCGGTATCTCCTTTTCCTCCCGAGTCCCTAATTACGACACAAGCTTTCGAGGACTAAGGTCAAATCACAAGAAAGGGTGGGCGGGAAGGATGAATGGCGTGCGCCATGATATAGGTACGGTTAATAAGGGGCCTTGACACAAGAAGAAGCGAAGCTTATAACAATTTAATGAGACAAGGCGACCCACTTGGATCCAGATCCCCAGAAAGGGCTGACTTCGCTTGAGTGCCTCGACGCCCGCGAGAACATCATCCCGCTTGGTCCCTTGACTTAAAGGGGAACCCGGAAGGAGGAGGCCGAAGCCTCGACACCAATGGGGCCAGTTTGGAAAGGTGGAAAGCATGTCTCACAGCGACGATGGGGCCAGATGCAGAAAAAGCCGACCCAAGGCATGTCTCAACGCACCGATGTGGCCGGGTCAGGAAAAAGCCAACCCGAGGCATGTCTCACGAGCTTAGATGGGGCCGGGTCCAAAAAGGCAGGCGTCGATGGGATAGGATTGGAAGACCGAGCATAAGGAGAGCAGAGGACCATGAAAGGTTATAAATAGGGGAGGACTACTTTGAGAAGAAGGTAAGAAATAAAAGGGAAAAATAAAAAGAACATATAATTAGTCTAGAGAAAAGAAATACCCCCACATAGCTTGATGCGTGGAGTTGAACTTGAGGCATTAAGGCCCACTCCGAGCTATTTCATTCTCATCATGCCTTGAGGTTTCGGCCGGTGGAAGCGTCTGCAGGAACATTCCTCATCACACAGTCAAGGTCTACACCACCAAAATAAATTCAGCAGATTGGTCGGGAGTGGGGGCCTATCCCGAGGCAAATCTGGAATTTAATTTTGCAATAGTTTGGCACCTTTTAAGGACGAACAAAAAGCACGATGAGGAAGTCTAAACGCGTCCAAGAAAGGGAAACTGGAAGTAGCAATTTGGAGAACCAGAAATCTTTGTGGCACCCGGATAACTCCGTCCGGCGGAAGGAAGCGATTGAGACTGGCGATACCAAGCCCTAGGCGGCGCTTCAAGCTGCCCAAGAATTTCAAACCATGAAATAAGCCCCCAGTGCAGAGCCCTCTTGGCACACCACGGCCTTATCAGCCAGGGAGGAGGCTGCGGAGGAAGGACAAGCGCTTCGCACCATAGCCGCGAGAGTGCCAAGAAGAACTATTTGGGGCGGACACATCTGCAAGCAGTTGGGGAACCTTAGGAGGGAACCCGAGCCAGCTCCCGTGAAGGAGGAACACCAAAGAGAATTGGCGGGGAAGGCTGGCGTACCCTCGGCTCCCACGAGCGGCTAAACTCCCGGGGTGTGGGATACACTCCACCACAAGAAGAATGGATTAACCAACGTGCTCGGCAGAGGAGAGGGAGAAGGTATGAAAAAATTTTACCTCAAGCTTTCTAAGCCCTTCACCATGGCAATTCTCCGAGGAAGCCATCCCGAGTAGCTTAGGCTGCCGTCGATGATAGCCTATCACAGAAAAAGCCGACCCATCTCATCACCTCAAACCTTCCACTCCAAAATGCTCTTGTCAGGAAGCTTCGAGGCCTTGCGGATGTGTAGAACTTTCCGTCCGCTGGAAGGAAGCGGCCCAAGAGGCGGCTCGTAGGCCTTCCCCAGAACTCCATCCCCTCGCTTCCGGGTAATGGCGGACCTATTTCTAAGCGCTTCCCTAATTACTCCAGGCAGGGGAAAAACCCTCGACCCTCATGCGGGTAGGAAACAGCGGGAGGGAGAGCCTGAGAACATATACGGATCGATTCATAGAAGAAGCTGAGAATGTGGAGGACACACCCCTAGGATGGCGATCACTATCTTGATCGATGGCTGCGCCCGTCCACTTCCGTTCTCTCTTACCACAGGAGTCACCCGGGGAACATAACCAGGCCTCGGGGCTCACGCCCAAATATATTAGTGGGGCGAGATCCATGAGGGGTTGGGAGGAGGAGGCCGGAGCAACGAGGGGAATCTGGGTAAGGGAGACCCCGATGGCCAGAAAAGGAGTCATGAGAAGCCGAGCATGGATTCAAGCCAGGAGAACTAGCCCGGCCAGAAGGTCCCCGCCTCACCGAGGACAAGACAAGGCACAACCCCATGATCCCCGAAAGTATGGTCCAGCTCCCCAATACAAATACTATACCCCCCTCAACCTTCCAAGAAGTCATATTCTCATGGAGATAAAGGGTCAGAAAATCTTGACAGACCCAGAACCCCTGAAAAGATCAGGCAGACGAAGGAATAACAGCACAAGGTATTTCCATTTTCATCAGGCTCTCGGCCACGACACGGAGGAGTGCACCCACTTACAGAATGCGGCGAAAGAGTTTGTCCAGAAGGGGCATTTCGAGAGTATGTCATAACTTCTGCCGGAGGAGGAACGCTGTCAGTAGCGACAAAGGCTGGCGGAGATGGAAATCAATTACATTGGCCGGCGGTCCGGCTATCTTTGGAAGAGCTTCGGCCTCACGAAAGAGCTATGCCCGAATAGTGCTTGTGACTCAAGGTGGGCGAACTGAAAAAGAGCCCGGGCCGTACCACCCATCATCTTCTCACGATGATGAGGCGGAAAAATTTGTCATCCCCAAGATGGCAGCTCTTATTAATGGCCATCACGATTACGAGACTTTGAGTGAAGGGGTCTTAATTGATACAGGAAGCTTCGGTTGGCGTCAGCTTTTACAGATGTGCCTTGAGAAGAATGAGGTTGAGGTGGATCGGCTCCTACCGGTAAAATTAGCCCAAATAGGCTTCTCCGTGAGGTGATCTGAGGAAGGGATCTTTGGTACTCCCCAGTGGCGGTTGGGTGTTCCCACTAGGCATGCGTCGATAACAGCGAACTTTTTGGTTGTGCGATGCAGCGTCTAGCTACTATGCCATCCTCGATGCCGAAGCCCTCGGCTTTCGAGGCGGCGGTATACACCTACCATCTCCTATTAAAGTTCCCAGGCCAGAGAATGGATGTGGCGAAGTAAGGGGGACCCGACCCTGGCGGACAATGCCTACGCCGACCTCCTTAAGGGAAAAGATTACGGCCAAGGGAAAAACCCACGAAACCATGGCCTTTCGAGGGTATCACGGGGGCCGGGGCCGAAGAGAGACCATCGGCCAAGCCCGAGTGGAGAGTTAGCGGTAATCCCGCACAGGGAAAGGGAAGCCGACCCGGTCGCTTGCAGATTCGGGTGGAGCAAGGACATCGGCAGGGGCATCGAGAAGGGGTCATGGCACTCCTGCGAAGCAACGCAGAGCTGTTTGCATGGGCCCCGGAAGACATGCCAGGAGTGAACCGGGAAATCATCGAACACCACACGAGCGTCGATTGACCTTCAAACACATGTAATCAAAAAGCATGAAGAAGTTTTGCTTGTAGGAAGAGCGAGAAGGCGTGAGAGGAAGTGGTGATGTAAACTCCCTAAGAAAGCTAGGCTTCATAAAGGGAGGTGAATTATAAGGCGGTTGTAGCGTGGTCTTGGTGAAGAAGCCGACAGGAAAGTGGAGAATGTGCGTGGACTATTCAGACCTAAACAAGGCTTGTCCTAAAGATTCTTTCCCTCTGCCCTCAATTGATGATCTGGTAGATTCCACATCAGGACACGAGATGCTCAGTTTCTTAAACGCATTCTCAGGGTACAACCAAATCCGAATGGCTGAGGCAGATGAAGAAAAAACGTCCTTCATCACTAGCAAAGGAACCTATTGCTACCGCGTGATGCCTTTCGGCCTAAGAAACGCAGGGGCGACTTTCCAGAGACTAGTGACCAGGGTCTTCAAAGAACAAGTGGGGAGGAACATAGAGGCGTACGTAGACGATATCCTGGTAAAAAGTGCAAAAGCGGAGGACCATGTGGCCGGGCTACAGGAGGCATTTGATTAACGGAAGTATGGTATGCGCCTAAACCCGAACAAATGCGCCTTTGGTGTCCGCTCGGGAAAATTCCTGGGGTTCATGCTGACCCAACGAGGAATAGAGGCTAACCCAGAAAAGATCAAGGCAATAATTGAGATGAGGTCCCCAAGAACCCTCAAGGAAATCCAAAAGCTAAACAGACGCTTGGCCGCACTTGGGCGTTTTATTTCCAGGGCGGGAGAAAAGAACCTCCCGTTTTTCCGAGCCTTACGGAAGGCCCCAAAAATGGAATGGAACGAAGACTGCGAGAACGCGCTCGGACAGCTCAAGGAATACCTCAAATCTCCCATGCTACTAGCGAAACCTCAGCCCGACGAAGAACTTTACGTCTATCTAGCCGTAACCACGACAGCAGTAAGCTCGGTCCTGATAAAGGAAGCAGAAAGTATCCATAAACCAATCTACTACACCAGCAAGGTCCTCAGCGACGCCGAGACAAGATACCTACCGCTGGAAAAGTTGGCATTCGCCCTCATCACAGCAGCACGACGGCTCAGACCCTACTTTCAGGCCCACAAAATTACAGTCCTCACGGACCAACCTCTGAAGCACATTCTCCATCGACCAGAAACCTCGGGAAGATTGGCAAAGTGGAGTCGTCGGTAGAGACGATTCGAGATAAGTTACAAACCTCGAGCGGCGATCAAGGCCCAAGTACTTGCCAACTTCATAGTAGAGGTGGCGCAAGAAGAGGAGGTCGAGAATGAAGCCGAGTCAAGTGGAACCGGTGAGATTCCCTACGATAGGTCACGCATGTGGATGGCTCGGCCCGCGAGGAAGCGAGGCAGTCTGCGGGGACTAGTGTTCGCGATCTCCTCAGGGTGGCACATATCCACGGTCCTTAGGTTTGAATTCAAAGCAACGAACAACGAGACCGAATATGAGGCCCTTATAGCGTGGCTCCAATTGGCGTGAGGGCTCGGCGTACAAAGGCTGCATGCTCACACCGACTACCAATTGATCGCAGGGCATATCACAGGGGACTTTGAAGCTCGAGAAGAAAACATGGTGAAATATCGGGAGATAGCAAGGAAGATAATCCTCAGCTTCCCACAATTCGAGATAGTCAAGATACCTCGGAACGAAAACGAAGAAGCCGATCTCCTGTCCAAAATGGCGTCATCACGAGGTGATTTAGAGGCGGTCTGTCAACATCCAATACTTGGCAAAAGAAGAGACCCAACTGAAGGTAGGCCGCAAGGCAAGTACAAAGGCTAGAAGAAGAACCATGCTGGATAGATCCTATCCAGAGTTACATTCAGAACGGTACACTCCCCCCCGAGTCCAAGGAGGCCAGACGGGTAGTTATGAAGTCCGCCAAATACAACATAATTGACGGCACTCTATACAAAAGGTCCTACACCCGGCCACTTCTACGATGCATGCGACCAACCGAGGCCGAGTATGTTTTGCGAGAGATACACGAAGGAGTCGGAGGGGACCATCTAGGGGAAAAGCCACAGGACACAAAGGTCCTATGCAATAAAGGGTACTATTGGCCAACCTTGGCTCGAGAGGTTATGGAATTCGTTCGGAAGTGTGACCCCTGCCCGGCGCCATGCTAAGATCTGAGAGGCAGTAGCCACTTGCTTTGCTCACCCCAAGTAAGCCCAAAGGCGTTAAGCCCCTTTGGGGTCGCCGCCTCGGCCCATTCAGAAGCGACAATTAGGCAAATATAGAGTTCACGGTGATCGCAGATTGATTCACTTCCACGAAGTGGGTCGAAGCTGAACCCCTGGCCTCAATCACCGAGAAAGCTTGTGAAGGGTTCCTGTGGCGCACGGTTATTAGCCGGTTCGGGATCCCAGTCGCATTTATCACCGACAATGGACGACAGTTCGATAACTCCGCTTTCAAGAATTTCTGCTCCAAGTTCGGGATAGAATCTAGGTTGACGTTAGTAACGCATCCTCAAGCCAACGGACAAGTCGAGGTAACCAACCGGACTCTACTTCAAGCGTTGAAAAGCAGAGTCGCCGGGATGGAACAAAAGGCGGGTAGAAGAAATACCAAGTGCCCTTTGGGCGTACCGCACGACGACACGGACTCCAACAAAGGAAACACCTTTCGCCTTCGCCTTCGGTGTTCAAGCAGTCATTCCAGCGGAAATAGGGATGCCCACGCTGCGGACGAAAACCTTTTCCCTAAGTACAAATGAAGTGGACTTGAGGCGGTGGACCTCCCTTGAGGAGAAGAGAGAAGCGTCAAGATACAGCGCCCATGAATGCCGTGAAGGGTGAAGCGTTTCTATGACTCCCGGGTAAAAGGGGTCAGTTTCCAACTGGGGGATTTGGTTCTCCGAGAAAACGAGTTCCAAGGTAACAAAAGTCGAACGGGGAAACTAACCCCAAATTGGGAAGGTCCTTATGTAATAGCAAAAATCGTTAGGACCGGGACCTACTACCTTACCAACATGGAAGGACGAGTCCTCAAGCGACCATATCACGCGGAGCACTTGCGACGCTATTATCGGTAATGAATGAAAAGAATTAACGTTTTGAAAAATGTGTATATAAACGAATGAAGACCTCCCGACTTAGAAGAAGTTCCTACAAAGAGGACCGAGTCCTCTGACTCGAAAAAGGGGACAAGTCCCCCCGACTCAAAAGAAGTCCCCAAAAAGAGGGCCGAGTCCCCGGACTCGAAAAGGGGCAAGTCCCCCCGACTCAAAAGAAGTCCCCACAAAGAGGGCCGAGTCCTCGAACTCGAAAAAGGGGCAAGTCCCCCCGACTCAAAAGAAGTCCCAACGAAGAGGGCCGAGTCCCCTGACTCGAAAAAGGGGGCAAGTCCCCCCAACTCAAAAGAAGTCCCCACAAAGAGGGCCGAGTCCCCGGACTCGAAGAAGGGGCAAGTCCCCCCGACTCAAAAGAAGTCCCTACAAAGAGGGTGAGTCCCTGGACTGAAAAGGGAGCAAGTCCCCAGACTCAAAGAAGTCCCTACAAAGGAGGGCCGTGAAAGAAGAAGACATGATCATAGCGACAATTCAACAAAAGGACGGGCCTTAAATCTTATGGGAACCCGGGATACCCCACCCCCCCCCCCCACCCCACCGAAGATTACAGGTTAGATCCCAATTCCCCTCATCTCTTGAATACACACACCTCGCGAACGCAAGCCCACAAAAAAAAGCATGAAAAGACATGCGAGAGAAGGGGAAGATAGCACACTTGCGAAGCAATCCGATCTCTCTCTCTCCCCCCATTTTTAAATCCCTAGCAAGACCCGTAGAAAATCCCATTTTAAATCCCTAGCAAGACCCCGTCGAAAATTAAGATGAGGCCTGGAACCCCCTCATGGGGTCCCACCCACCGAGGCCCGTCCAGGCCATGAAGGACCCAGGACAAAGGATCGGCTGACCTTAGGCAACGGTCTCTCCCGAAAATCTCCACACCAAATGTCGTCTCCCTAAAATAGGAAATGATTAGGAGCTCCCCCCCGAGGAAAGGGTCATGAGCTCTGGTAAAACGATAAGGCTCCCTAGCCCAGGTAGGCAGATATCAGTAGGCCAGCAAGGTTGGCCCCCCTCCCTACCCGCATGACCTCGACACCTAACAACGTAGAACAATAGGACGACCCTAGGGACCGTAGACTGCAACTTAGGGATACTTTGTCAAGATTGGGAGGGGACCTTTCCAAGCGAATTGAGACAAGGCCCAAAAGCTCGTAAGTCGAGACAAAGCACCAGGAAAATAAGAAATAAAAAAAAAGAAATGGCGGATACGAGAACATAAGAGAGCAACTTTCATTAAGACAAGGGATTACATAGTTTATAAGATTTAAGGGTAAGTAAAAACGGAACAGTGGTCTCAGTCCGAAGCGTCGTCCAGGCTTCGTCTCCTTGATGAGCCTCTCTCCCACTACCGCAGGTAAATTAGGGCTCCACAACGATAGACGATGGGTGAGGACCCGGCGGAGAGCCGACTCCTTGGACATCGATGCACACTTAAAGATGGCGACGGGAAATGAGTACCTCCCATGTACACGAAAACCATGAGGTCTCCAATTTCCATAAGATGATGCGACGAGAAAATCTTGCCATCAGGCTCGAGCCACATTTCGCCCTAAGCGCCTCATCCCGAAAGCAGTCACGCCCCATATGTGACAGCTGGGGCCCTCCAGAGCAACCTGGCCCGCCGCAACCTCACTCAGATGCACATGGAAATCCGGAGGAATCCTAAGGCGGCTGGTAGTACCCCTTAGGCCAAATTGACGATAGAAGGAAGGATGAAGAGGAAAATCCATGGGTGTCTGCTCACACACGATAGTCAGAAGGTAAAGACGAGCTCCAAATAGGCCAACTTATATCCACCAACGATGGGGTCATCATAGCTCCTAGGAAATATGCCACGACCCCTCGGACGGGACGGCCTATTAAAGGCAAAGCCTAGGGAAAAGGGGAAGAATGACGCTTCAGGAAGTGCTATAGGACTGTGCCATGTACGAGAAGAAGCAGCATTAAATGCAAGAGAGTCATAGACAGCGCATCCCGAGGAGAGGAATGATGGTGAGCGACAACATGCCAAAAGTAGGGTGGAAGAAAAGCACTCAGGATCTTGGTCCGACCCAACCCGAGAGAAAGCAGTCAGGGCATCTTCACACACCCCAGTCAAAGACGAGAAAGAGAAGAAGAGACGAATTAAAAATTTAAAAAAAAAAATAGATAGCTGGATTCCATAAAGAGACGACCCTTACAAAGATTTTCACAAAATAAAAACAGAACAGATAAACATCACTCCCTCACGGTACCACGCCGCCTCATCCCGACTCTACGCCCACACGTCCTCTTTAGCCAAGGTCTACCACAGCCTGCAGGGGGCAGTGATGTATAGCCGATCACCCGGGAGGTCAGGCTTTGAAGGCTGACCCGGCAGACCAAGCTCTTGACAGCCTTGAGTATTTCGAGGCCTTCCTTGGCAATCCCGGGCCCACCCTTGATTACAGCCGCGGTCGATGTCCCGCCCTCCCCGGACTTTCCCGCCAAAGCAATATAGGCCTTGAGCGCATCAGGATAATCCAAAGGTTCCAACGGGATTCCCTCTCGGACCAGGACCTTGAACATGGTAAAGGTCTTCTTCCCCCGCTCCTGAGATTTCTTCTCGGCCTCGTCCAGAGCATACTCGAGCTCCTCGATCGTCAATTCGAAACTCTCCCGAGCCTCCTCCTTCTCCGCCCTGACCTTCGCCAAGTCAGCATTAGCACAGACGAGGAGCGCCTCCTGTTTAGGTCTTGAGCGATCTTGTCCCTCTCGGATGACAGAGAATCGATCACTAGTTGCCTCATCCTCAAGAATGGTAACTCGCTCCTGGAGAGAAGCGATGGTAGCCTCGGAAGACTTCAATAATTCCACGGCCTCAAACAGGCTACTATCAAGGTCAGCCTTTTCTTTCTTCATCGCTGCAAGATCCTTCTTTAGCTGCTCTTCCGCATTCACAGCTCTTGTGACCTTCTTTTTCGCCTCTCGGTTCTCCCCCTTGAGAACTTTGGACTCGGCCTCGAGGGCCGCAACCTTCTTCTGTAAACCGTCAATCTCCGTGGCATTTTGGTTCAAGACTTCGGTACACGAGTCGGCTGAAGCAACGTCTTCACGGAGTAATCGACAGGCCCGGTCCGCTAAGAAGAAGGCCTAGAGCAAGCACGATACTGTTAGGAAGAGAAAAGAAGCCAAACCTAAACAAAGTAGAATATGCATACCGATCCCAAGTGTACCGCTAGCTGATTAGCCACCTCCTCCTTCCCCAGGTTTTGCATCGCCCTAGAGATCTCCTCAGAACAGATGGCATCAGCCATTTCCCCCACCATGGATGGGTCCTCCAAAAGTAAGGTCCCTGACGGGCAGGGCACCTGAGGAAGTGTGCCCTTCAGCGATCCCTCCCCCCCTTTTTTCGACCCCTCGGCCTCCTTGGGAAGGGGCTTTGGAGGGAAGGCCCGGCTAACTACCGAGGTGGGATGGATGCAGCGGAGTCCCAGCCCCTACGAACAAAGACAATACCCAATTAGGATACTTGATAAAAGGCGTCATTTCGGCTATTCACAAGTTTGAAAGAAGCCTTACCTGGTCGAAAGATCTGATACCCTCACTTTGCGTAACCATCCCCGATGCTGTCCTGGCTACAGGAGCCTCGGCCTCCGAGGAGGAAGAAACATTAATGGAAGGGGCCAACGGGTCCTCAGAAGAAATACCTTGTTTTTCCCTCCCAGGCCTTCGTAAGACACGGGTAAGGACTCCTTCGTCGTCGGATGGGCAAGAATCCTCGGCCGGAGGAAAGGGTAGAGTGGCAGGCGGGCTAGGGGACATCCGAGTTCTCTTGGATGGCCGACTCGATCCCGCGCCGGAGCCGTCTCTCTTTCCTCCCTCCCAGAAACATCTTGAGGACCTACGCCCCCACTCCACGCCATGGCGTCCCCCTTGAGCGAGGCCCCCCTCTTTTCTTTCTCTGCAACCTTCGCATATGAACCCGCGGACTTCCTTGCTCGACGAACGGGGGGAAGAGCGGATCCCTCGTGTTCAAGCAACAGGGCCTCGGCAAGTTCGGTATCCTCCATCGTCTCATCTACAATGAAGAAAAATCCCGATTCATTAGTCCACGCACCTTTGGGCGTCCGAGACTAAGAAAAGAAAAGTAAACCCTACCGCCGGCTACAATAAGATGACATTTTTGAAGGTTTTCTTTTGTTAGGATGGTATCGACTGAAGCCCCGGAAACCCCTTTAAAAGTCTTGAACTTTGCTTTCTCCTCATCCGTCATGCCCTCGTCACAAGCAGTGTCAATACGAGGCTCCCCCCATTGAGTCCGAACGTCCCAACCGGATTTGCAAGACACGAAGAAATACTTACTCTTCCACCTCTTAATGGAAGAGGGAACCTTACCAAAATTTCCTCCACGGCCGAGCGAGGAAGAAGTACTAGTCGGTGTCGGGCTGCGTGGATTGGACTAAGCGGCAAAGCGGAACCACCCGGTGTCGCGTGGACCTTATAATGATTTAACACAACCACGAACCCGCTCAATAACCTCCACGAGTTCGGGGTCAGTTGGGAAGGACATAGCTGATGATACGCTAAGATCTCCTTGACAAGTGGAGCGAACGGGAGTCTAAGGCCGCCCAATAGCGCATCTTGGTAGATTGCGATTTCCCCTCTCCTAGGAAAACTAGCTCGCTCGCCCCCACCGAGCTCCCTATAAACGAAAGAACTGGCCGGGATCTCATAACGAGCGGCCAACCAATCTACATCCCCCTGACGAAGAAGACTCACGAAAACCATAGACCTCCCCCTCTCGGCTTTGGAAGAGCATGGATGTACTTTGGGGACAATCGGGAGGTCACTAGGCTGCATGGGGCCTGGCTATTTGGGAAGGTCGGGGCTAGGTCCCCCGCCTCGCCAAACTCGCCGAAACAAGAATTAGCGGGAGATGTGTTGAGACCAGCATGCTCCCCAACCTGAGAGGCAGGGGCCGAATTGAGAAGCTATACCGGACAAGTAGTAGAGGAAGAGGAAGACGATACGGGAGGAGAAGGAAGATGAAGGGACCTAGAATCTAAAGGAGGATATCCATTACCTGAAAGGGGACACTTAGGAGGAAACAGCCCAGATGAGGACTTAGGAGAAGCAACAACAAGAAAAAGCGGCTGGAAGGAAGGCGAAAATAAAAGCGAAACCCTCGGTCCACCCCCCCTTTTTCTATGTATATATACCCCCAAATGGGAGGAGAAATTCAAAGCGTCGCTCTCCTAGCCGTCGGATTGTCAAGAGCGGTGGAGATTGAAACACCCGAATAGCATCGCAATGGATGGTCGCCACGTGGCTACAAGCGTAACGGTCAGATCACCAAGAGGCGATTTGGATCGACGCCTAAAGAAACGCCACGCCGCTTCCAAAAAGGACAAACGAAAAAGAGGCGAGCTCATATCACTTACGTAGGCATGCCACCCACACCCTCATGATCCAGAAATGCCTCAAAAGCCACGACCCAAGACACGAAGCGTCGCAGCATAATGGAAACATTGCGAAGAGCCCTCGAACGGCCGAGTCAGTAGTATAGCTCGGACACATCCCGTATTGCTTAGGAGCTATAAGCACACCCAGGACGAATCAGGGATGATAAGGAGAACTTGAATACGGGGCGACGCGAATATGGATAACCAAATGAGGATGCATTCATCAAACAAGCATTCAACATAAGTACGTAGTTTATTCACTAAAAGGTGGGTACAGAAAGAGAAGATAAAATGGTGCGCAAAACAACATTATATAAACCGGAGGACTAGACCGAATGCTAGGCAACTTAAGTAGATCCGATTGAAGATTCTGTGGCCTGCGTCACGCCACCCTCGCTATGATCAATAACCACCGCATGGTGTGTCGAGTGAGCAGAAAGTAGCGACTCACGAAGATAGCCGTTCCTCCCGAAGAACTTCACCTTGAAATCTCGACCTCCTAAATAAGTCACGACCAGGAAATCTCCCGTCACCACATGATGATCCAAATGAAACCCCCTCCAACCCCGACCGAAGTAAATATCGCCCGCCTCTTCGTCCATCGCCAACTCCACACTCCACACACAACCACTCGGACTACGAAGACGAACAAGGCCGGACTCGAGTGTATCAAGGAACCTATGAAATCCGGACGGGATCCTGAGTTGATGAGAACAGAGCTCCGGAAGAAAAACCTTGAAAAAGGAAGGATTACCGTAGTAAGCCATGAAGGGACAAGCGCATGCAGTCTAGAGGAGTAGCCCTAACCCAGTGCACACCTATATATAGGGTTATGAACCCGGGTTGCCGCCAAGGAGGTGTTAACTAGCTCCCTTTCCCAAGACCTAGATTGTCGCGTCAGCAAACCTAGGGAATAGATATTGGAGGGGAAGGAAGGACTTTCATAAGGAAAGATCTGGGAATGAGGAGAAAGTTAAAACCAGAAACCCCTCGAGAAAAACCAATGCCTTGCTCCACGAGTTGACCGATGGCCGAGCAACTCTCAGCCATCCCTCAAGCTCATACACAAGCACTCTTGGGGGGGGGGGACTAGTGATAAGGGGAAAAAGGGTTAAAGCCACGTGGACATTCCGGAACCATCTGGAAGATGGTCAAGGAATACCCGCGTGACACCCCGGAAGGACTCCCTTAGCCCAAAGATGCAGAAAGGTTTGGTAGGCCTACGCTCACCTTGCCGGTATCTCCTTTTCCTCCAGGTCCCTAATTACGACACAAGCTTCGAGGACTAAGGTCAAATCACAAGAAAGGGTGGGCCGGGAAGGATGAATGACAGTCGCCATGATATAGGTACGGTTAATAAGGGGCCTTGACACGAGAAGAGCAGAAGCCTATAACGATTTAATGAGACAAGACGACCCACTTGGATCCCGATCCCCCGAAAAGACGACTCACAGGAGCCTCAGCCACGAGAACATCATCCAGCTTAGTCCCTTGACTTAAAAGCCGGGACAGAAGAAGGAGCCGACCTCTGACACCAATGGGACAGGTTTGGAAAGGTCGGCCCAAAGCATGTCTCGCTTACTTGCAGATGGGGCCCAGTGCGGAAAAGCAGGCCCGAGGCATGTCTCAGCACTTAGATGGGGCCAGTGCAGGAAAAGCCGACCGAGGTATGTCTCTACCACCGATGGGGCCGGGTCGGAAAAGCCAGCTTGAGGCATGTCTCACACCCAGATGGGGCCGGGTCCAAAAAGCCCAGGCTGAGGTCGATGGGATAGGTTTGGAAAAGGCCAGGCATCAAAGAGGCAGAGGGACCATGAAAGGTTATAAATAGGGGAGGGACTACGCCCAGAAGAAGGTAAGAAGAAAGAAAAGGGAAAAACAAAAGAACATATAGTGCGTCTAAGAGAAAAGAAATACCCCCTAACTTGATGCGTAGGAGTTGAACACAGGCATTAAGGCCCACTCAGACTATTTCATTCTCATCGCTTGAGGTTTCCGGCGGTCGGAGGCGTCTGAGCGTTCCTCATCACTGTCAAGGTCTACACCACCAAAAATAAATTCAAGCGTTGATCGAGAGTGGGGCCTATCCCAGAGGCAAATCTGGATTTCATTTTGCAACATACATATTCAATACTTTCCACGATGGCTTGTGTAATCCTTTTCATACCCCCACCCTCCCTGGTCAATGGGAAAATAATTACAAGTCAACCATTACTTTACACGGTTCATTTTAATACCAAACATGTGAAAGTAATTCACAGCCTTTACTTTCCCTGCAAAGTTATTACTTTCCCTCATTCCAAGCAGGTTAAGCAATCAAGTCTTATTCCTTGGCTTGGCTTGGCTTGGCTTAGGGCCCAAACCGAGCCGCTCAAGTTCAGCTTGGTATTTGAAATCAGAGATGGGAAAGAAACATTCTCACTTGTAAAGTCATTGAGGAATCTGTTATATATACAAACTAAGAAATCTAAATTAGGAAGGTATGCCAGTAATTAGGACTAATTAGGATCCCTATAATTAAGATTTCTACAATTACTTCCTATGCTGTTTAGGACCTGTAATTAGAACCTGTAACAGTATTTAATGAGCCAAGTCTGAGCTGGGATTGTGTTGGGCAAATTTTGGTTCGAGCCAACCTTGAGCTAAGCTTGGCTGCCTCAACCTTGGCTCGTTTAGCAAGCATAGCAAGAAAAGAGTTCCAGTGATGCTGAATGCACCACTCAGTGTTAACACAACACTAATGGTTCATCAATGCAATCTCCACTTCCACAGGCAATATCATGAATAGGATCAAAAAAAAAAAAATAGCCATTATCAACTAACCACAAACAAAGACCATAAATCTGAAGATCAAAACCACTACAAAGCATAGAAAAATTTATAACTTGTTACTAGATAATGCCGCAAATTAGATGCCAAATTTCATAGAAAACCCAATCAAAATTATATATGAAGTATAATTCAAACAGCAAACCTCATTCAATCTCAATTTGCTGAGGCGCATCATCTTCTCCCTCCAACCCTAACCCATCCTCCACAACACCTCCCTCCACAGTGATCCCAGAAGACTCAACAGTTCTGGCTACCCAATCCCTGAGCGGCTCTTCATTCAAATCGAGCCTGAGGAGCCCGGCGAAAACCCCGCCCAAGAAAGCCATCGGCTCCTGCACAGCGACAAGAATGGGATCAAAACCCTTCCGCCATTAACAAAGGGGAAAAACAGAAAGGAAGAACAAAAGCACCTTGAGGGCATCCTTGAGGATGGGCTGATCTTCGAAGGGGTTGAAGCAGGCATGAACCCTCGAGCATCTCCTTCTTCTTATCGTTCCGATCGACCCACGCCATGAGAGAAGAGGCGGAGACCTCTTGGCGCACTGGCATGAGAACGGGAAAGAAGGTCGGAGTGGCGGTTGTGTAAATAAGGTGAAGAGATAAGGGTAGAAAGGGTATTTTAACTCACCGGCGTTGTCAGGGCTACAGGATGATAAGAATATACCAGCAGTGCCATTCTTCTGAACGGACCAGAGAAGACATACCATACTTGGCTTCCTATTTATTCGGCTTTTCATTATATATAAAAGATTTTTAAAAATTATATTTACTTATTTAATTTGGGATTAAAAAATATTTTAAAAAATTATATTTATTTACATACCATTTAAGTTTTTTTAAAAATAATTTTTTTTCTTAAAAAAATTACATATTTAGACCCTACTTACTTCCATATAATCCTTAGTTTAACTTAACCCCTCTTTATTACTTTTTACACCTAAAGGTCTACAATGCAAGTGTCCAAACCGAAAATTTTAACATCTACTTATTTAATTTTAGTAGTGTAAAAGAGCAAACAGCGGGAATGAAATTTCAAATTTTAGAGAAATAAATCTACAATTAACTACCTTCTAATTGTTTACATGCAAGATAAAAAGTAAGAAAAAACTGTAATTAAGACAAGAATGATGCAACAGGGTAAATATGGCTCTATAAAATTTGGCAGTTATTTTGTAAGAAAGAAATGACAAGTGTTTCAAAAACACATTAAATTTCATAGAAATCAAGAAGATTGCTTGCTTCATCAAATAGAAGAGAACCTCTTCAACAACACATGTCATCGGTACATTGTCAATAGCCCAACTCAAAGAGGCTATCTGATTCCAAATGTTACAAATGAAGAGAAGATGATGGATTGATCTGATTTTCTATGTTATTCTTGAATCATTCACTATAAAACAATAGAAGTCTCTTCATTTGCCGATCAGGTGTGTTGACATGCATTGCACATCAATCAGTCCTCGTTGATAGAGCTAGATGAAGAAGAGCAGATTATAGATCAAACTAGTTGAAGAGGTAAAAATAGTAGCACCAAACAGAAGAAACAGTAAGAAAAAAACTTTTACCAGATGTGGAGTAACTTTCGAAGGACTGATATGCTTCTTTTCTAATGTTTTGGTTTCAGTTTGAAGGAATGAAATCAGAAAATATGATCAACGGCGAAGAAGTAACTGCCCACCACTGCAAAGGACGCAAGTCCACTACGTGCCATCCGCAACCAGATGCCACGAAACAAGATACTCCTATCAGCAGGAGACGTTCCAGTAACTCTCTCTATCCAAATACCAGTTGCCTTCCATTTTAGAAGCTTCCTTTCCATGGCTATATACTGCACATGATAAATCAGTGATAGTGAGGTATTTGTTCCTTCTAAGGGAGAATTGTAAAGCATTTAATTTCATTTTCCCTTCTAGTTCCAAAAGTTGATTTCTATTTTGACTCTGAAGCAAATTTATGAGCAAGCCTGTATCACAAGCAAGGTTGCTTGATTTCTTCTGTTTAGAGTGGTTTTTAGGTTAATTCAGAGATGGACCATCATGCAAAACCAGCTGCTCACATTAAAGATAAAAACCAGCAGTTTGACATTTTACAAGTTTATATGTTTGCAAGGAGGATAAGCAAATTATAAACACAGATAAAGGAAAAGATTTATAATCTATGGACTGGACCCCTAAAGAGGTCAAAGTGCACTTAATGAATGCATAAAGAAAATGTTTTCAATACTCTTAATAATTCAGCACCCTCACATCAGTGGTAAATCCTAAAAATCAAGGCATAAAAAAAATAACCCGTCTCTTAGCCAAAAAAACAATGCAAATTGATTCAAACCTTAGTCATTTACGTACAGTATAAATACTGCCAGATAGGACTAATCTTACCTATAAAAGAGTAATTTGCTAGACTAATCTAAATACTCATATCAATAAGGAATTGAAAGAACTGACGGGTATCCATCCCAGCCTGCGTAGGTTCCACATCCTTTGAGAAAGCTGCATGTCATATGTATTTTAAAGCCGAATATAATGTGCATTTCACAAAACAAGTGGCCATTTTGCGACAATAAAGAGATGGATGATAAAGAAACATTCTGCAACACCAAAGCTCCATATTTTGAGAAATACATGGTTTGAATGTCATCCATCCATACTTGCATAAGGAGAAATATTAGTTTAAATTAATGCTTCAAAGAATGCCACATCTATAAACACAGACTCACCTGTTTGCCACCTTTTAACCAACAGGATCCTCTTAACTCCCGGAGTCTCGTCCTTAATAAGAGACTTACATTTACACAATGTTATATTTACCATCATCTTTTTTTCTTTTTTATAAAATTCAAATCACTAGATAAATTTTCTTATAAACTTGTCCGTATAGAAAAAGTTATAGAATGCTCTGTCAATGTAAATTTAATACATGCTAAACAAATAAACTCATATCATTTACTTGTACCGACTCCCTTTATCATTGAAGAGATGACACAATTTTTTATTTCTACCAGGCGTTAAGCATCTTTTTTGTTCCAAGCTTATCTTTGCACCTCCACAGGGGATTTTTGTCATTACACCAAATTCAATCATGCCTATTAACTAATGCATTCAAGGACAAGTCAAAATCTCTCCAAATAGCGAAGTCCATCTCAAAATTCTTCTTGTTTCATGGTCACTAATCCTGTAAACAATAGAAAACCCAACTAATTCTAATTGTCCGGAAGGTGAGTTATCGCATCCTAATTCATCAAGAAACTCTTGCAAGGTATCATCTGCTAATAAATAAATTGATGATTCTTCCCAAAAATATCTAGCACTCCATATGTTCATCTCAACTTTTGAGTTGTAACAAAGACTGTTTTGTCCAAAGGAACAATCTCATGATTTGCATCATTGAACTTTTTCAAACTTCACATATACCAACAGGCCAAAGGCAACCATCTGCTCCACATTAAGCACTCTTGATGAAAAATGGTAAGGTGATTTCATCAACTTAGAATCTCTTTCCCAAAATTTTTAATTCCCTTCAAAGAATCTTTCATATTATTCTTTTGACCATTTTAGACTTGATAAATTGTTGATGTGCTACATAAATTATCTATGATTACCTTAGGGATCACAATACACTGTGAGCGACATTTAGCTGTGTCGAGTGTATGAGAAGCAGCAGCAGCTATAGATCCAGAAACTCCAGCAGCAAGACTAGCAGCCAGTGGGGATACAGGACCAATTCCATCAATGGACCTGGATATAGACATAAAACAGTCAGAATAGAACCAGATGGCAGAAGCATTAGAATTAAATTCTTCTTTTTCAAGAATTCAGGGTTCATTATAGAACAAGAACTAAGATAGACAAGTAGAATTCAACTCAACAGTTGATCCAATTAGAAACAAAGTGCAATCAGGTGCGTTCATGTATTATGAAAGACACATGCTGGGTGTACCCTTCCTCAATATTAAAGATAACTAGGGCAAACATCTGTCTCAAGAACACACATCACACATGATCAAACATGCATAAAAAGAGGGCATAACAATAGGTTGTTCATGTGATAATTAACATTCGTTATAGTAATGTGATATTCATCATTGTAATCAATCAATAAACTGTAACCAAGTGAACTCATAGAACTTCTAAACTTACTCAAAATGAGAACTGGGAGGATGGTGAATGTCAAGAGTCTTCCAGTTTAGCATTCCTATATGATGGTAGTAACAATAGGTTGCTCATGTGATGATTACCATTTGTTATAACAATTTAGCGATTTGTATCATTGTTATCTATCAATAAAGTGTAACCAAGTGGATTTGTAGAAACTTTTACAGTTACCCAAAATGAGAACCTGGGAGGAGGATTAATGTCAAGTGCCTTCCAGTTGAGCATTCCTATATGAAAGAACTGCCAGGTTGAGAAAAAGACACCACTAAAAACACAGTCCCGAATTATTCCAGGACGAAGACCTCTCCACAGGGCCTTCCAACCCTCCAAAGAGATGATATCTGCAGTCCGCTTAACTTCAGATGCAAGTGGAGGTCTCCCAGAACCAGTTAACATCCATGGATATTGCTTTAGTGCAACTGCCATATTTGAGTGTTTTTCTGGTAAGGTAGACAAAACGCCAAGAGTTTGATTCCATGCCTTCAGATCTGGATTATAGCTAGGTAGTAATTTTGAAGCAACTGGAGCAAGCTCTATTAGGTTCTTTGTGGAGCCCATACTTCTAGAATGAGAAGTAGAGCTCACCTGTCGGCGGTGTTTAAGAAGTTCAAATGGTGTGCAAACAACAGCTTCTGTGGCACCCGCAGCAATTCCAGCCAAAAGGGCTTCAGAAACATAAACATATTTATCTTCCCTTCCATCTGCCAAATTAAAATAAATCCTCAACCCTTATGCTCAAACAACTGATTAGGTTATAAAAAAAAAAATGTAAAGCTAGCCATTTTAAATCCCAAGTAAGAGTTGTCAGTGTCATTTTATTCAAGCAAAAACAAGGCTACTAAACAAGAACATGTATGAACCAAGGTCATATTAAAAAAGAATGCTAATAACAGAGGATGTGGTTAAATAAAGACTTAAGTTGGTGCTTGTGAAAATGGATTTAAACCCTAGTATCTAACTTTTCAAAAATGAATGTACGAAAGTTGGTGGGGAAAATTTAATGAATTTTAATTTTTTTTTTTGGTCACTGTATAATGAATAAAAAAAAGGTGATGATGATGATAATCGACTATTTTATTCCAATGTGATTAGCTAATCATATATATGATTAATTTCAAACAAAAACATGCATAACGCTCATCGATAACCATAAACCCCTAATACAATTATACCCTTCCCTAATTTATGGGCAACACTAATTACCATTAATTAAATATTTTTACATGGTGTTTATAAATTATGGTTATAGGGTTATTAGATTTGGTAGTAAGAGGCACTTTGGTCAATTGGATAATAAAACAAGACAAAGTCTTATTTGGGTGTTTGTTTGGTAAATGGGTTTAAACCAGTTTATACTCATTTAATCATTTCCCAAGCACACCCTAAGAGTACGCTAATCAACTTTGAACTTCAACCATTAAGCATGTGTATGTAAATGAACTAACAAATGTTTGATAAACTATAACCTACATAAAAGAATGCAAATATTAGCTTGAAACACAGAAGACCACAAAGTTATGAGAAAGGATAATACCTTTATAGAATGCTGTCAAAATTTCATAAATTCCAAAACGAGCACCCATGCCAGACATCATCCCCAGCATTGACCAACCGATCCCACTATACAAACCTAAAATATTGTTCAACAAATATGAAAACCTTTATAAGATAAGGGCAAGGTAAGCAACATCATACAATCAGCATTCATATCAATTCAAAGTTTGCTCAAAAATAAAATATTCACTTTCTATACATAATCTTTAGCTCAAAAAACTTTTTAAATTGTAACCTGAACAATCTTTAAATTGAAAAAGTGAGGAATCCATAAATGACTAGTCACATTTAAAGCCAAATTCAAAGACTCAATATCGACTATCCATGCTTCTTTGGATTTTGTATTAGTCTAAGAGATAGATAGATATAGATATATATATATATATATATATGATATCATCCGGTCGGCCGCAACTGCGGCTAGCCCATTAACACACACGGCCGCAATTGCAACTGCGGGGTGGGTTTGTTTGGTTTCTAATTTTTTTTTTTTTTTGGTTGGGTGTTAGAGTGGGCCGGCCGCAAGTGTGGCCGGCCGGACTCTAACACCCCCGTATGTATATATATATATATGTATGTATATATATATATATATATATATATATATATATATATATATTCAGCGCCTAGACAGTGGACGACCTTAACCACCCAAGAATGCTTTTAGTCCTTACCGAGATTGGCTCATGAACAAAGAGAAAATTTTCATTCCCAAGGGTAAGCTCATTTCCAATAATCCAAATTTAACAAATAGAATAATACTACTAATATCAAATGATATAGCAACTCATTTAGTCAGTAAGCTGCCTTGACCATAATAAGATTAAAAAAGAACAGGCAGTTTTACAAATTAAAACTCACATCTACATCTAATAACTTAAATATATCATTGTTCAGCTCATCAGTATGGAAATAAGAAAGAAATTGGAGAAGGCATAGTTGCTTTAAGATCCACTACAATTGAAGCTCATGCTAAGTCCTTGCCATGGGAGAACTGAATTGCTAAAAAAAGTTAATTCATATACACCATGAGCTTCATTTCTCTTCTTTCATTGAATTAGGATTTAGGGCATGGAGATTTAGATTTTATTTTCTAATAGTTATACTTTATAGAATAAATTTTAGTTATAATTATTAAAATAAACACAAGTTGGATATCAAAAATAATAATAGGTTATAGAAAAAATGATAATGATTTTCATATGATTATAATTCATTGTTGAATAGGTACAACTAGCTTTATAAGAACATCAAGTTCAATAAGAAACAATTTGCATAAGATGCAGAAAAGTTCTTGTGACATTTATTGTGCTATGAGCTTTAATGGAAATAATGACCATAAGGGAAGGTTCACATTTATACAAATACAAGGAACAAATCCCATTACCCAAAGAATGTTTATCTGCAACATTTGGCACGCACCTTTTTCAAAGTCCTCAAGTTCTTCAAAAAGGTTATTCTAACTTGGAATGATTTCACATAACATTCTAAAGGATAGAAATAGCAAGGGATGTTAGCCCACAAACATTTGGATATCCTCAATATACCTTCATTCATCAAATGATCATAAACTATCTACTTTCAAGTTCCAACATTTTGTCTCAACAACCCCCCACACCAAAAACCCCCCCAAAAAAAGGAATTAAGCATTTTGAAAAGAAAGATGGACGATCATAGTTCATATTCAAGCACAATGCACATTGTGCAAAGCATTATATGACAACCATGACATTAGGTTTTGGAGCCTACATCAATTTCTCTGCGGTGTCTTTGCACATTTCATTCAAGAGGAGCTAGATGAGAAGAAACTCTCATGTCTAAGAATTTGATCAAGTTTCCATTACTTGACCATACACCCCAATTCAGTTATTTCAATATTCTCTACTACATAGAATGATCTTTCGAATTCATCAAGAGGCATAGAATAGAGCCGCTATAAAGAAGTTCTGAGAGTTATAGAAGAAGCTATCTTCACAGACCAAAAACTACAATATCACCTCTCATAGTGTTCTTGTTGTACCATGATAAAACAATCAAAGATGGACAGGACAAAAACAACTACACAAATTCTCAAAGCATAATTGTATGAATAAAAAGTGAAAAAATAAAATTCAAGCCAAAAACGAATGACCACCATTGCCATATTGCTAAACAAGAAATCAATTGAGAAATACACCTGAAAACCCTGACACTGATCGAACTCTGTCAACAACCTGAGAGAAGCTCAACTTCTGACCAGAACCAGCACCAACCTATCCATGACAAGCAATGAAGCAGTCAAGACATCACAAGGATTGATTTTCAACTTGTTTTCTACTAGATTCCGAAAATGATTAGAAGAGGAAATACCTGGAGAAGGGTTTTGAATGTGTCGAGGGGGTAAGTGAGGGAGGAGGCAACGGCAACGGAGCCTGTCGCCGCTACGACGTGGCCGGCGAACGTGTTATCTCTCAGAAGGCTACCCACCATCGCGTTCGATTTCCATCCCTGTTGTAATTCCGACATCTCCCAAAAATCACCAGGGTTTTGGTTTTTTTTCATATAAACCCCTGTGAAACCTCATAATTGAGTACATAAAGTACTTAAAGATGTTGTAAATTGTAATTGCTCATATAACCCTATAAAATTAATATTCCCACATAGTAAGAATAATTTTCTCAATTTTATATAATATGATATTTTAGTTATTTACAAAGAAAAACAAATCACCATTTTGAGCGATATAAATGCATATATAATTAATTCTCCCATTTTAGAGTGGTTAAATTATTCTGAAATAAAAAAATTTAAAAATTAAAAACCTGATTCTAGATAAGCCCAAGACCTTCATAAACGTATGAGCAGTAGATCTATGGGGAAATTAATTATAGATCCCTGGCACCGTTTCCAGGGACCTTAAAATCAAATACACCCACACAACACTAAATAATAAACAAACACCCTCAAAGTCCCCAAGGCAATTTTAGCACTATTCTAGGGACCAATAGTTAAAAATTTATACATTTATTGATATTTTTCTCTTTTGCTTAAACTGAGAAAGCACTTGTTTATTTGTAAATAAAATTCAGAAGTATGCAATATGTTATCGGTCTATAACCACATTATACAAAATTTACAATAACTGATGATAATGAGATCTATACTGAAATTTATTGTTGTAATTGAACATGTAAGCTTAGCCTAGTAACCCTAAACCCTAAGCAATTAGTAAGAGTAGATATATCCTTGAAAGACTGAAGTTAAAACTATTTTTCTGTAATTTTCTTTACAATAAGGAATACGAAGAAGTAATACTATAAGCATTAGCATCTTTCCAATATTCAACAGCTTGATTGAAGCATGTGTCTGCAGTTTCAGAGCCTCTTATGTAGGGGAATTCATTTATTCCGTGATATATTTCATTCCAAACCATTTTATAAAAAATAAAATGGTTGAAGCCTTTGGAATGACAATTTTTTTTAGAAGGATGGAATGAAAGAAGAGAACAATCAACTTTCTGCACTGGAATTTATCAACAAAACATCTTATGATAGTAGTTCATTTCCTCTTTAAGATCTAAAACATGCTTCCAAGGTATAAAAATACGAATTTTACTCGTATTATGAAGATTAATTATTTCTACTCTTAACATGATTTGAAAGCTACTAACATGCTCTTAAAGATTAATTAAAAGCTATAGACAACATGGGAGCATGAAACTATGGATTTATAACTCTAAACTTCTATAGATTTTCATGAAAATTCGGTGGCACCTCCCCTAATTATAGGGCCCCGAATGAATACAACATTCACCATATAACTAAATTTAATCATACAACCATTCATGCATATCTACGTATTTCAATTCCCTCCATACAAGTAATTAAACATGGCACCTCCATTCCATCAAATAAATCATCAACCCAAAGCATCTCACTAGCCTCCACCCATTTTAACTTACACTTACCCTGTTCTAAATTTAACACCCAAAGATTGTTTAGAAGTTCTCACTTTGGTGTTCGGCGATAGAGTTGTTAGTAGCCGGCTGTTCAAGGGGGAAATCGGCGGTTCGAGGTCTCCGGCCAACAGGGTGGCGAAGATGAGTTGGAAAGGAGGAGGGATCGAGCTGGCCGGACTGTGAGGGGGCGCCGGAGCTGGACAGGTTGTCGGCCTGATCTTTGCTCGCTGCCATTCAGAGCCGACCGGAGCTGAGGGGATCCGGATCACGGGCTGGCCGCGCAGCACGCGCGAGGAGCAGACAGGGGGCGGAGCTGGGACAGAGCTCGTGGGAGTACGCCTGCAGGTGGCGCTGCTCGTGGCTGGGCGCTCGGGCTGAAGGCGGCGGAGATGAAGGCGGACGGCGGCTGCTAGGCGCGGGGGCGGCGCAGGCGTGCGCGCAGGGACTGGCGGCGCGTGTGGCTGGGGACGCGCGCGCGGAGCTGGGCGTGGGTGCGTCGCAGGTGGCGCTGAGCGGCGGCCGGGCGTGGGCTGGCCGGCGGTTGCTCGCGGCGTGAGCTGGCGGCCGGTGGCTGGCCGGCGTGGGTAGGGGGCTCGCCGGCTTGGTTCCAAATCGAGAGAAGGAAGAGAGAGAGAATTCTTTCTCAGATCTGTTTAAATGAATAGAGATATTTTATTTTTATTTAATAATCTTTTTATTAATGAGACCATTGTGATAACTTATCTTTTTAAAATATATTTAATTAACTATACCATTTTCTAAATTATCTCCCACTAGAGACGAAACAATTTTTCGTTGATCTTATCTTGCTACTATGCCATTATGAGGGCAACTAATAATATTATCTGGCTCGTCTTTCTCTCCGACCCAGATCCAAGAATCACAGATTACGACTGATACCTGGGGTACAGCGATTCACATCACAGGTTGTCTCCTCTCCTGACCCAGATTCGGGTTTCTCGGCTTTTGACTCGACCAGATCTACTTTATCGGAACTCTAACTTTTGTCCGATATATGGATTAATTAATATTTAATAAATTTCTGGTTAATTAATCCAACTGTGCCGACTATCTACCTCCAACTATTCTATTTAACTTTGACCTGACCCAATAAGGCTTCTCTCGGCCTTAAAGTTGCGAGGTTGGATTGCGGGTCCATTAATTCTTGATTTTCTTTAATTTGAGGTTAAAATAATTAATCTAATTTACTATGCTAATTAACCTCATTTAAAATTTTAAAATTTACTGAAATTTATTTAGAAAAAATTCGGGATGTTACAAAAATAGTTTAGGCAAGATAACATAAGATAAATTAGTACTAGTGGATTCGACTACCCTACCTTCAGGGTACTTTACTACTTGAACGACCTATGCACTTGCGAGCGAGTATAACACATCAGCGCATATTTGTCTTGAGCGTTGTGCAACATATATGAGCGAGCAGGTCTTCTTGCTTTTCGAAGCATTTCGTTTGAACAGTCAATGGGCGTTACTAGTGAGGTAATGATGAGGGTGACGACATGTTGCTCTCTCACCGAGGTGCCATTTTGGGAGTGAATCCTGGCCATTGGCGTGAATCCCAGGGGATTTTAAGCAGAGCGTTAAGTTAGGATTTCTCCTTCATTCGTACTCATTTGCCTTCTCAGAAGATTTCCAACGCATTCAACTCTCGGTCTTTCATCAAACTTCGTTCTTGTTTTTGAGGTAATAATAATCAATCCTTTTGTTGTTAGGGCGCTGTGGGCCAAAACCAAGCCCCCGACCCCCATACAGGCTGGTGAGGGGATTAGTTCTATAGGAAGTTTCATTTCTTAAGATGTTCAGGTAGCTAGTCTCTTCCTCATCTCTTCACACCACCTAAAGCAGATTCTCCTCAAGATGGTGAGCTCGTGATTTACGTAGAGGCCATATTGCCAGACTTAGGCTTCCTTTTTCTCCAGTGATTCATGAAATCCTGACCAACCATAATATGTCATGATATGTGCCACACTCAGCTAGTCCCCAACTCTTGGAGAGTGATATGTGGTTTTCTCAAGGTGTTCCAACACTTTGGATACGAGCCGACAATCCATTGGTTTCGACTCCTTTTTTCTTTGAGATCTCATCCATCCTAGGGTTAGTACTGTTTCTCCGCCCGAGATGGTAAGTCGTTCTTAAGTCCGGTCTCGTCTTCCATTTATGAGTGCAAAGATGACTTCTTTTTTGTTTCTTATGACCGGGCTTAGAGGGTCCCAACTGATTGCGAGATTCCCAAACTTCAAACCTCATAGGGGACTAAGGAGTCGGCGGAGGAGATAGCACGGTTGATGGTTCTCAGAGGTCTCTCCAAAGATCCCCTTGACAAGTTGATCACCTCGGAGAACCTCTGAGACTATAGTCTTTTCTTGGCCATGGTTAGGATGTTTTCTCTATTTTGTTCGCAGTAAGACGTTGGACAAAGTATTGATGAGATTAGGGCTGGCAATGAGCCGAACTTGAGCAATTTGAACCCATTTCGAGTTCGCTCGAAATTCTATTATTATTTCGAGTTGGCTCGAGTTGAATAACCTCAAATTTTTAAGTTCGAGTTCAGCTCGAAACTACATACAAAAGTTCGAGTTCGATTCGAGTTCAGTTCGAAAAAACTCCAAATAATAAAAAATATTTATAATTATTATAAATTCACTATATATAATGAACATATTTAAATATTTAAAAAATATTTTAATTGAAGCAAGTGGAGCACACCGTATTACAGTTAGCTCCTTGCTCACCATACAAGTAAAGATTAGAAAACATCTAGTTATATAGAATGGTGATACTATCCTCTTTCTTGCTTGAACGATGTGGGACTAATATATATGTGTTTGTTTTGCTCACAGCCTCACACTCACACATTAACACTGACACACACATATTTTATATATATATTCTCACACTCACACATACACTGACACTAATACACACATATATATATTATAAATATATATATATATATATATATATATATATATATATATATATATATATATATATATATATATATATATATATATACTCACACTCACACACACTGACACAGTGTCAGTGTGTGTGTGAGTGTTATATTATAAATATATATGTGTGTGTATATACACACATGAGTCGAACTCAAGCTAGAGCCAGCTCGTTTGAGTTCAGTTCGAAGTTCGAATATATATATATATATATATATATATATATATATATATATATATATATATATATATATATATATATATATATATTGAACTTCGAATCAACTCAAACGAAGTTTCTAGCTTGAGTTCGACTCATTTATTTTTCGAGCTCAAATTTGAGTTTAAGTTCAGTTTGTTATTAAAATAATCGAACTGAACTCGAGCTAATATCGAACCGAACTCAAGCAGCTCATGAACAGTTTGATCGTTTGCCAGCTCTAGATGAGATGCTTTGTTTACAGGTAACAAGATGAATCCTGAGGACTTGGTGAACTCCCTCCTAGCCGAGGTCGGTGTTGCCCCCCTTAGCTAGTCAAGAACAAAGAAGAAGACAACCGAGGAGACGTCAAAGAGGAAGGAGGTTGGGGAATCGACTCCCTCGAGGAAGAGAGCTAGGAAGGCTTTCCCTATTCCTCTGAGAGATGACTCTCCTACCGAGGTAGAGGACTCACCGACGGGATTGGTTCCTCAGCCTCGACGTTCTCAACCTGCGGTTGCTGCAACGGATCAAGATGACGATGTGATTTTGATCAGCTCTGCTACATAGCCGCCACCGGTTCCTGAGGTCCTAAATCCCGAGGCGGCGCAAAAAGAAGGCTTCCATGCCAAATTGGTCGTGGTCGACTGCTTGGTTCAGGGGATGGCGAGAATTGCGTTCATGAGTCCTCGGAACACTGGGGACGAGACTGGAAACTCCGAGATACCAAACATGCATCCTCAGCTTAAGTGGGGGATCTTACTCCTTGGAATCCCCAGGGACTTAGTTCGGAGCTCACCATTGATGTGATGATTTCTTCCGAGGTATTCTGGCTAAGATATTAAGCCTCGGGAAGGACAAGTTGGTTGACGAGCTCTCGATGCTCGATTTAAAGATATGTCTCTCTTTGTCATATTTCACGGCATTTTTTTGTAAACTTCCTTGTAATATCTTTTGTCGTTTCTCTCTATAGGTCATTTTTTTCTTAAACCACATTGCAAGGTGCCTTCGTGAGAAGGTAGCCGGGGTGAACCCAATTGGCGAGCTCCTGGAGAAGCTTGACACTGAGGTCACCCAATTGAAAACTGAGGTGCATGATAAGTGTTCAAATGAGCGCCATTTTTATATAAAATTCATGCATATCACTACAAGTTTTGAGGAATACTGGCCCGCTTGTACTTAAAATGTCTTTGTTTTTGCAAACAGGGCAGAAAACAGAGGTTCTAGGAGAAAGGAAGCATCTTTCAGAGAATACGGGCCAAAACAAGGGAAACAAAGCAGAAAGACCAGTCCATACGGAGTTCCATACGACCCCGTATGGACCTGGCGAATGCAGAACCAAATTCTCCAGCTGAATTGACTCTTATACGGACTGACAGGACTCCGTATACAGACTCCCAAAAGCTATATGACCACTTATGGGAGTCCGTATACTGGTCCGTATGTCGTAAAATTTCAGCTTTGCTTTTGCCGACTCGGGGGTAAAATCGACAAAGCGACCCAAAACCCTAGTGGGGGGTATAAAAAGGGATCTTAATTAGGGTTTTGGGGCATCTTGGAGGAAGCTAATCAAGGTTTGGGGGAGGAGAGAATCTCATCTTCTCCACCATCAAGGAGGAGAGATTGAAGGAGCCATTCCATCAAAAAGCTCACCAAGAAGAAGAAGGAGGCAAGAGGAGCACGAGAAGTCCACCATTGAAGCGCGATTGAGGGTTTCCCCTTATGAACTCTTTGATTTCTCTCTTTATTAGTATGGATTGTAGCTCTCCCTTGATGGAGAGCTAATTTGCTTGATACTTGGGTGTTGATGAACCTTTGGATAATGCTTAATTGATATTGTTTGTCTTTGTTGATTGCTTGGTTGAATCTATAAGAGTCTATTTGATGTTTTGTATGGTGATAGTATTAACTTCTCTACGTCGCGAGAGCCCGGAGAGGTTTCTTTAGTCCATGTGGGGGAAGAGGCGAGCGCACTCCCCGTATATAGACAACTCCAATAGAGAGAGCTGTGATGTATACCGGGAACCTGCAGATGCGAGGAGAGCAACCCTTTTAGATGTTTTACTCCCATAGTTCTTCCAAGAATTAGGTTCCCCAGAACATAATTAGTAAGGGCACTAAGTTGAGTAATCACTCTTGAGCGAGGGGATGAAAACACCTTAGGAACCCTTGGCCTATAATTCACCAAGAGTCAACATAGATAGCTTTATCCATCTTTAGAAGAAATCCAAAGGGGATTCAATCGCCCAAGTATCTCCTTCATCGATTGGTTATTTTCAAGGTCAATTACTTGCATTGTTAAGTTTAGAATTAGGTTTAGTAATACTCATCACCTTTGATCGGCTAGATAATAGACAATTAGCGATTACTAGTACTTTCTTTCTTCTTGAGGATCGATACCCGACTCTTGTCCACTCTATTACTTGATCCGACCCGTTCACTTGCGGATTCAACGCATCAATTACCTCCATATGGCTTTGACAACTGCAAAGTTGGATAAGGACCACTACAAGCGAGAGTGAGAACATTGCTTCATGACCCTGACCTCCTCACAAACCCATGTTGATAAGCTTCACGTAAAGGTGGAACTTCTTGAGGAGGAGAAGGCGAAGGTCGTCAATGACCTCAGAACGAGTCACACCAGTTTGGAGGTCGTGCATAAGGCGTTTGATGACTTGGAAGATCGGTAGGATGAGATCATCGAGAATTGGGTGGAGGACAAGGTGGTCGACTATGCTAAGGAATACAGGTGGTCCATTAATTGGAATCTAGACTTGAAGAAGATGGTGGAGGATCATGTCAATTCCAAAGAATTCTAGCGGCACTCCTGGGGGGAGAGGGAGGTGACATCAAAGAAGGAGGTAGCTGACTTCAAAGCCGGCGAGGACTTCAAAGGGGCCATCCGCGATGGGCGAAGAATGGATTCGTCGTCTTCCAGATACCCGCGCGTTCTCGCCCGACCTAAATCTTTCTAACCAATTATGTAGAGGCCCTAAAACTTTATGTCGGCCTTAAGAAGGGAGTGGGGACCTCTGAAGAAAGCAGACCGCCTGCTGTAGTTGAGAGTGCCTCCGGGAGCCACGAGGATGATGCGGCAAGCGAGCCGACCCCAGACACCCAAGTCTGAGTTATTACGTGCTTATTCCAAATCACTTGAAACTTTTTGTTTTCAGACTTGTGTAGTTGCCACTAGTGTCATATATCAAACCCGTGTAATCATTGCTATTATCTAATGAAATGGCTTTTATGAAAGTGTTACATGTTCTTCAATCGTTTTTGTTTACCAAGAACATTTTATACTTCGTCTCATGACAAGTCTTGAGTGAGCTTATTTTTACACCTTGTCGTCTCTCATCGGGTGAGATCTCCTTGGGTCAGGTCCTTTTCCCCCTTCCCGCTATTCCTGAGGTTCTTTTGGGTTCTCGGCCATGTTGGATCGGACGAGACTCCTTGGATGAGGTTGCATTTACACCGCCGAGACGCCAAAGTTGAGGCGATCCCTTCTACCATCTAAGGGATGCCAAGGTCGAGGCTACTTCTGTTAAAGGGATGCTGAGTCGAGGTCATCCCTTCCACCGTAGAAGGGATGTCGAGGTCGAGGTCACTCCCATTAAAGGGATGATGAGTCGAGGCTATCCCTTCTACCATGGACGGGATGCCAAGTTTGAGGCCACTCCTGTGAAAGGGATGCCGAGTCGAGGCCATCCTTTCCATCGTAGAAGGGATGCTGAGGTCGAGGCTACTCTCACTACAAGAAAACATGTGTTTTGTGGCGAGCATTTAGCGGCGGTTTTTTAAAACCGCCGCTAAATACAAAATTTGTGACGGTTTTAATTAAGGTGTCGCAAATGATATGAAGTTAGCGGCGGTTTTTTAAAGATTGCCGCTAGTTTTTATGTATTTTGCGGCCGTTTAAAAGAAACCGCCGCTAATGATGCATTTAATCAAAATACTGTATGTTAATATAAAAATAAGAAAACGACTTCTTTCTTTCTACCACTATCTCTCTCTCTCTCCGAACCCCACCGCTTAAAACCCTAGTCCATCCACCCCCAAACCCTAATCTCTCCACCATTGGATCCATAGCGGAGTTCCACCGTGTCTTCGTCTCCGATATCTGCGCCTCCCCCTCCACACAACAGCCCCTCGCCGCCGCCGCCACCTACTTTTACCCCGGCCAGTTGCAGCTTCGCCTCCCAGACTCCGTCGACCTCTGGCTTGATCTCAAGATAACTCAGGTTTGCTTGTGACGAGTGGGGGAATGTAGGATTTAGGTTTTCGATTTTGTTTATTCTTGTTCATAGATCCTCTTTTGTGGTTTTGGGTTAATCTTTTACTTGCCCCTCAGCTTTTGAGATTGAGCCCTGCGACGTTATTCTTTCTCTCGGGCGAATCGCAGAGCGAGCGTGAAGATAATGTACGCTTTGCATTTCCCTTGGTTCTTCCATATGCTGCTAAGGGTTGTTGATGCCCTATTGTGATTATTTCCATTGGTGTTTGTAGTATAATTTGTTTATAAGTGAATATTTTAAATGTTTGGCGTTGTTTGAAGATAAACTTTTAACATCTTGTTTTTGTTAATGCTGCTCTTTTTTGCATATTTCAATTTCGACAGCACTCAAGTTTGAATTTGGCAAAGAGGACAAGACTCAACTTTCTGTTCTGCGTTTGAGCAGTCCAAACATGGAAAGATCAGTAAGACATCTACGGGTACATAATGTGTTTTTGTTCTATTTCTTTCGTTGTCTTCTTCTTTTGTATTGGTTTTGGGCTTTAGTTCGTTTTCAACTTTAATTTTCAGTTATCAGGATAGAATTTGTGCAGTGTAGGATTTATGATATAGAATAATTGAGAAGTTTTTTTTGTTTGAATTTTGATTTTCTGCAAGCCAATATGCTAGAGGATGATTATGGACCATTGATATCCTGGAGTAATTTTGAGAATCATTTGCAAGGCAATTTCAATTGGGATGAGAATACTAGGTAGGCGGAAATTGTTGTGGGGAAAATTGATTGCATGAAATCCGGAGTTTTAATTTATTTCTTGATTGATTACATGAATCATACAAGGCAATTTCAATTGGGATGAGAATACTAGGTATAATTTGTGTTATGAGTTTGTCTAATTTGCTTATTTTTTTGAACAGTACAAGCAACACACTTGAGCGATACCAAAGTTGTTTTTACCATTCTCAGGATCTCACAATTGCTAATTGAGATTCACATGTTTGTGTTATAATCTTTCTAGTGATTGGTTAATGTTTTCTACCACATAATCTCATAAGAGAATTTAAGTATACCTTCATGCTTTCTAAAATTTATTTATGTTTTTTTCAATGTTATCTTTTATATTTTGTAGTATTAGTATTTCTTTTTCATTTTTACAACGACTATTTTTCTTTGTTGACATAGTTACTCATGAAAGTACTGTTATGACAAGAAAAATAGAGGCATTTTCAGTGAATGTATCCAAATGTCAAGTATATATGTCATTGTGATGATATATTTATATTGTTACATAAACAACCAATGAATGGAATTCAAGTCCAGATCACAATATATGTAACTTATTGTATAAAATGATTTATGTTTCTGTATATGTGTATCATGTTAGAATAACTATCAAACATATCTAAACGTTCTCTCTAATAAAGTCCAGTAAACCATATCTATCATGTAATAGTCTCATTTTGCATTATATTGCTTAAAGTTTTTTGTTTTATATATAGAACTGGTACCAAGAAGTTTCCAAGCTTAGAAATAAGTTTGAATCACTACAAAGATCTCAGAGGTTTGTTCTTAATTCTTGAAAAACCATTTATGTTGGACTATATATGTACTATACTTATTAACTAGTTTTAAATTTGAAGGCACTTACTAGGAGAAGACCCTTGGTCCATTGAGTGTTAAAGAATTGCAACAATTGGAAACGCAACTTGAATCTACTCTTCACAAGCTTGGCAAAGAAAGGTACTTGTTTCTTTTCATTGAAAAACTTCAAAGATCTCAGAACAGTACATACTAAAAATGCCTCTTGATATAGCTTGACGCTTGTTTTAGAATATAAGCTTTGTTTAATCTCTGATGCACTTGTCTCATGCTGGTGTCCATGTGTTCCACAGATTGCTTCCACTTTACTTTCCTAGGGACAAGCATGAAGAAGAGGTTGCAACATCCAAGCTTCCAGCAGATGTAGGGGATGAGAATTGGGAGACTACTATAGATGAGCGGAAGATAGAATGAAACCTTTGGCTGCAATTTCTTTAAATCCCCCAAAATCTTCCCTATGTTCTAGATGTGTGAACAAATTTGTAAATATAACTTTGTTTTAATTATTCTTGAATTATTAATAAATTTTTATTATTTTTATATTTGAAATGAATGGGGTTGAATATTTGGATTATTATAAAAAATTTAATATTTATGAAAAAAATTAGTCCTCAGCATCTCGCGACGGTTTTTGAACCGCCGTGAGGAATTTTTTAAATAATAATTTTTAAAAAATATAATAAAAAATAAAAAAAATAGAAAATAGAAAATAATAAAAACCTATCTATGAGCATTTCACGGTGGTTAAAGAACCACCGCGAAAAGCATTACCAACCGTCGAGAAATGCAGTCTGCATTTCGCGGCGGTTGTACCGGCGATTACTCAAAACCTCCGTGAAATGCGTCGCGACGCCTAGAATTGTGGCAGTTTGGAAACCGCCATGGAAATGATTTAGCGGCGGTTTAAACCGCCGCGAATGACTTGTTTTCTTGTAGTGTCTTGTGAAAAAGATGCCAAGCTGAGGCCATCCCTTTTGTTGTAGAATTCGAGGTCGAGAGTGAATGCCGAGGCTCGGCCCATATAGCGAAGGGACTTTTGGAGAAATATTAAGAGCGGGGTCTTGACCCTTATAACGAAAGGACTTTAAAAGAAATGACGAGAGGGGGTCTCGACCCTTATAGCGAAGGGACTTTTGGAGAAATGACCAAACCGGGGTCTCGACCCTTATAACGAAGGGACTTTTGGAGAAGTAACGAGAGAGGGGTCTCCATCCTTATAACGAAGGGAATTTAAAAGAAATGATGAGACTGGGGGTCTCAACCCTTATAGCGAAGGGACTTTTGGAGAAGTAATGAGAGCGGAGTCTCGGCCCTTATAACGAAGGGACTTTAAAAGGAATGAAGAGACCGGGGTCTCGTCCCTTATAGCAAAGGGACTTTTGGAGAAATGACGAGACCAGGGTCTCGGCCCTTATAACGAAGGGACTTTTGGAGAAATGACGAGACTGGGGACGAAGGGACTTTAAGAGAAATGATGAGACTGGGGTCTCGGCCCTTATGACGATGGGACTTTAGGAGAGGTAACGAGATTCGGGATCTCGACCCTTATAATGAAGGGACTTTGGGAAAAGTAACGAGATAGTGAGGAAAGGAATGGAGAGAAAGATGACTTATTGAAAGTACTGTCTGAGATGTTCCGAGTGGAAAGGCCTCGGAAGTCGTTGTCCTTCAAAGTCGGCGAGGTAATAAGTTCCCGGTTGGACGACCTCCTTGATAATATATGGTCCATCCTAGTTTACAGTTAGCTTGAAATCCGAAATTGACTGCGTTGGCACTACCATTGTTGTTGGTTAATCGACCTCTACACTTGTCTTTGTTGTTGAGGTCTTTTTAAGAGCATTTTTTCTAATCTTCTTGCGAAGTTGACACTCAAAATCTTGATCTGGTGCCTCTAGTGGATAAGAAGAACTTCTGGTTATGCATTGGTACCTTCAACAAAAAAAAAAAAAACAAAAGTTCATATCTAAAAATAAAAGAAAAGCAATGAACTAGAATAACCCTAATTTGACTAGAAAACAGAATCCTAATGTTCCTAGAATTGTTGTTCCCCGGCAACGGTGCCAAAACTTGATGTGTGCTAGCCTACAAGTCCACGGGGTCGCTCAAGTAGTAAAATATCCTAAGGTCTTGTTTGGCAAGAGTGAAAAGTGGATGAAAAGGTTTGACACGAGTTCCCATGTGGTGGTAGAGGCGCCAACTACTAATCAGCTTGATCAAAGGGTACAATGGTCTTTTGATAGTCATTTTAATTGTTTCTTAAGTTCTGAGCAGCAACACATACCACTACATAGAAATGACGATATTACCCTTATATCAAAGTTCGATTTTGGTGGCTACCTCAACACTGAGCCATTGATCAGCTGGTCTAATAAATCCACTAATTAGGGGTAATTGTTGTCCCATGTAGAATGAAGAAGCTTCCTGGACTTTGGAGATGTTCCAACTTTCCCATTTGCTCCTATTGTACAAGCAGCTCGCCGCCCAAATCCTCTCTATCTACCGGACAACGAAGGGGTGTACTGAAATGCCAACCCAGAGGACACCAGATCCATTGGCCACAACTATAATCGGAAGGTCTACTGGTTTGATTGGCGACGAGCGACCTTGATCGGGCGATGGAGTGGTAGATAAGGGAACAAGTTTGAAGGAACTTGATCCCTCAAGAGGGTTGAAGGAGAGTGAAGGTAAGTTATGTATTTTTGCTTGTATGTGCTCTGAAATTTATCAATTTGTGTATTATGCTTTGTGATTGTGCTTTGTTTGGGTTGTCATGCTGAAAATGGGCTCATATCGGGTGCAAGGTAAGAAGATCAACATGTCTTCGTGTCGTGGTGGAGACCAGTTCCATGGGAACACGTCCGCAGCCATCAGTGATACATAGAAGTCTCAAGGTGGACAGCGGCATCACCGCAGACAGAAGTGGGGCCTTAATAGCGATGAGATTCTTGTAACGCTGCTAAAAGAGTAGTATGCGGCCACAAGGGGCCAAGCCAGTTCATTCAAGTGTGAAGTTTGGTCTCGAATCGCCACTCCCTTTTCAGAAAAAACCAAGGAATGTGTCACTAGTACTCAACTAAAGAATAGATGGAAGTATCTGAAAAAGATTTACAGGCTTTACCCTAGCCTGGTCAACAAAAGCGGATGGACATGGGATTATGCTCAGCAGCGTCCAACACCGGACAACCCTTAAAGGTTGGGATGGTATTGTCAAGGTGATACAACATTCTTCAGTTATTTGCATATGTATGATCAAACTTAATTTATTTTTATTTTTCCAAGTTTAATAAGGAGTACAAGACCGCAAGGGAGCAAAGTTTCCTCTCTACTGGGCTGTGCACAAGCTGGCCAGTGTGTTTACTGCAATAGGCCGTTATGCGATGGGCTCAACAGAGGAGAGGACTGTTGTGGACATCAATGAAGGATCAGGATCCTTTGGCAGTCTAGTAGAACAAGATTTTTATGGGAATGGTGATGCGCATAGAGTGGTTGGGAGGAATGAATCTGAATTTTTTGTAATTGGGAGCAAGAGGAAGAAACCCACTTCGGATAGCCCCCATGTGGGTAAAAACTCTGCAGATCCAACTATTGAGGCCCTCGAAAGGTTGGTGGAACTCAGCGACCGAAGGAGCAAGATAGTTGAGCAGGCAGACTCCGATGAGAACTTCTCATACAAACTATGCATGGACAAACTCACTACATTGCCTGGTATCACTGCCAAAGAGATCTTTGTCGGAGGCCAGGCGATCAAACAAGGGGAAGAGCGTATTTTCTTTCTCAGTATCCCACCTATGGTCGTGTCGTTATGGCTCCAAGAGCGCGTCAGCGAGTTCCGAGTGTACCGACAACAATGACAGCAGGTACGGTAATGGCTATTACAACTTTATTAGATAACATGATTTGTTAAATTGACTACGTCCATCACTCTAACCCGAGATACGTTAATGCAGGGCCCGCATTAAATGAAAAGTGTCTGGCGGATACCCCTTGGTGGTCTTAAGACATGACATGATTAGCACACCACACTACTACGTTTCAAACTTATGTTATGTTATTTAATTTTAAATTTATAATAGCACTGGTTTGTATGAATTCATGAACATAAATGTGCTTTTACTCTGAAAATGTTATTTTTGTTTGTTGCCAACACCAATTCGAAAATGTTGTGAATATTTTGTATATTACGTGCACAATGTAAAATGTTCTACTCTAAGATGTATGGAAAAATAATAGGCACCGTTTGAATTGACACACAAATTCTATTACCCCGCTTTACCGGGATGGAGAAGATAACCAGTTCCCCTAATGGACCTCCCATAAATATAAAGTACAAAATGTTGACTTCTGGTTACCTCAGGTCACGTCACGCATAATATTGACTTGCTCCCACGTGAGCTTGTGTGTGGAGTAGGGATGGCAATAGGGCGAGGCAGGGAGGGGGCGGGGCAGGCCTTTACTACCCGCGCCCCGCCCCGCCCCGCCCCACCCAAATAGTGGTATTTTTAATACCACAACCGCTACCATGGTTTTTTCTCATGCCCCACTAAGCCCATATTTTTAACCTTTTAATACATGATTACAAGTTGGCAGCTTGTGTTTAATACTTAAAAAATTGATGATAAGCCTTGTACAAACATTGATATTGCACATGAAGTTATATATATATATATATATATATATATATATATATATATATATATATATATATATATATATATATAAAGGGCATTTTTGTAATTTTTTTAGTTGGGCAGGGCCGATTTAAATTGGATGTTTACCAAACCCTCCCCGTCCCGTACTGCTCACAAAAAATCCCCGCCCCGCCCTGCCTCGTGCCCCGCTCTCCAACCAAAAAAACCTGCCCATTCAGGCCGGATCGGGTTAGAAACCACAGATCAGCTGGGGTTTTGTCATCCCTACTTGTGAGACTTATGAGAAAAGGACCTAGAAGAAATAATCTAGGAATGAAGGGCAAAAATGCAAAGTCACCTTCTCTCTCACCTAGATGAGAAAGAGAAGAGGGAATTTCATGTTGAGGTAAAATAAGAAGATGGTTATTCATGCAAAAGGCCATTAAAATCATGCATGAGTTTAGTGTTACGTGGCACCCTATTGGAATTAATACAAGGGAAGGATGGGGACTAATCAGCAAGTCTTCCATCCTACATCCACTATAGAAAACACGTGGCTATGTATTAAGATAAGATTAAAGGGAGGAACTTGTGCATGGTTGAGAATCAACGGCTACGAGTTTACTCGTTATTGAAGCAACGACTGAGATTTAAAGCATGGCTCGTGATGGAAGAGATAACATGTGAGGCTCAAGTGGTGGGGGTGGGTGGGGTTGGGGGGGGCATCTTACGACAAGCAGCGCGCTATCCATCCATCCATCCATAGATCTGATCCCGATGCACAAACGAAGTTCTTCTCACTAGCTACATCACGATAATAAAATCTAAACTGTCCATCCGTACGGCAGACTGGAACTGAGGCATTGCGGATGGTGTTGTTTTAAAGCCATCTCCTTTCCACTATTGCTCGTTGACTCGAATCTGAAGCCACGTTGTTGAGCGCGATCATCATCGGGCATAGGTAGCGTTTCATCACCTCAGAGCTTTGTAGCCTCAATCCCCTCAACCCGTCCCCTTGAAGCATAAGAGGCTAGAGCCCTCTCCTAGATTATCTACTTCATTTCCAATGAGATTGAATTAAGAATAGAGAGAGGAGAAGCGTCGCATGTGCTCAACTCGACCCATTGCAACGCCGCGTGGAGCATGATCTCTGCCCTCCGAAATCACCATGACCCCGAAAAAAGGAGAGAAGGGCTCCGGTGACGGCCGTCTTTCCTGCACAGTCGCAGCCTCGCTAGAGTCGGAGACGCCGTCGAGCCACGGGACCCCTGAATGCCATGACAAAATGAGGGAATAGTAGAGGAGACTAATACGAACGCCAGAGCCTCGTCTCGGAGCATTGTGAACCATCTTCATTCTGGTAAGCACACTCACCTTCTTTTGAGAACTATGGTAGTAGCGTAGAACCATGCAAGGTTGTATGCATGATAATTTCATGCTGAAAGCAAAGAAGCTGTATAGATTTTAGTTAATGCATGGGTCATCAAGTAGTGCAGGGCTTAGTTGTGAAATAGATATGCATGCATATATTGGTGATTTTGAGCTGGATAATAAATTCTGTAAAAGATGTGGTGCTAGCTATGGGTTTGATTCATGAGAAGTGCAAAAGAATGGGACTTGGGCATGGATTTATAAATAAATAAAGATATATATATATATGTGTGTGTGTGTGTGTGATTGTATACATGTATGTATGGTTGTTTGTAGGAAGGATTCACTTGTTAAAAGTTAATGTTTACTAGTGATATGTAGATGGTTACGTAGCATGCTATGAATGATTGTGAGATAAACTCTCTTTAAGACTTTTTATAAGTAAACATGAGTATAGGTTGCTGCTTGGTGTTAAGGAAATGATCTCAGAGAGGTTGACCGGAGTGTAAGTTGATGAACTTAGAAGTTAGAAAATAATTGTGAGTTTCATGAATTCATTTAACAATTATTGGGTTAAGTTGCTAATAAGTTTAGTTAAAGACTTGTACTAGTGAGTGACCCATGGGTGTCACCGGTGGTATCTAATAAAGGTCTCATTTTGTAATTAATTAAAGATAGTGGATTGATTAGTGTAACTAACATGTTGTCGGCATAATTACGCTAGTAATGAGTTAAAATTGGTGAGTGGGCCAAGATCCATCCCAATCAAACGAATCATTAGTTGGACTAAATTTCATAATGGATACTGAGTATAAACACTTCGGATCAGATCTCAAGATAGAGTGAGAAGGTGCGTCGAGAGAGATTCATGACTGAGTCGGAGTATCTCTGATCTAGGCAAGTACCACCACACCCCTTCTTTTATTGGATATTTGTTGATATATGTGTCATACCTCCTTGATGCTTGGATCCATTTTTGTTATATGTGTACTTGTTTCGTTGGATGTTTGTGATTCCATGTTTGTGCACATATCTTTGATTCCTTGATTAATTGCTTATTTACTTGTTATATACCAATTGAGCATGTTTATTCGTTGATCGACACTTGGTCGTGGAAACACATGAGCCTGTGCACTGGTCGAGTGAATGTGCGTCAGTTATCTTGTTGTTGAGGATTCTCCCGATGTAATACGGATGTTCAGGGCGAAGGCACCCTGCTCATCTAGTATTCCTTGTCAGAGGGACAATACTTTGGTCGTCCCGTATTCTTTGTCAGTGGGATGATGTAACACCCTAATCCTTTCCAGGACCCAGGTGTCACACCAGCCAGGTCAAGGAGTGAACCCCGGCCTAAGGCTGTATCAAAACATAATTAACTCATAATTAAACTAACATTAAGGAAATATAAATTTGAGTACAACATTATTATAACCCAACATGTTTTAAAACCTCACACAAGTCTAGATGGGAGTTCACAGATTCCCCAAATAAAACATCATAAAATCAAATAACAGACGCGGGCCAGGTGGTCAGAGCCAGACTAAGGGGATCCAACCTAACTTTACTCTAAGTAGGGCCATAGCCCTACTTACTACCTGCAAAAGAGAATAACAACAAGGTGAGCTACTAACACAACTGTCAGGAATAACAACCTGTATACTTTCAAATTAAAATAATATAAATATCGAAAGGCGAAATACCAAAACCGAATAACATTTAAAATATATGAAGCAGCATGCTAATCATGATCCAAGTCATGGTAATATTCACTGAAATCATATGATATGCATTTATGCATTTCTTTAATCTTTTATCATCATCAGAACGGGAGATGAATTCCACACAGGTCAAGGTCCTCCCAGGTTGGACCGTATCAACAACCATGGGGTGACAAGCTATGGAATTGATTTCTCATTATCTATCATATTAGTATCATCTACACCTCTACTTTCATACAGCGGCACCAGAGTGGAATGAACCAATCAATCAGTATCGCTCCGGTCGGATCAACTCATCGGCCGTGAGCTATACGAGTATATACGTATACCAGGCACTCAAAGAGTACGGAAAAGGGGGTTTTATTTTCTTGAAATCAGAAGAATTGAAAACAGATAGTTGGATAGTTAAAGAAAATCAGAGTTATGTAAACCACCCCTTCCCTACCTAGTACCGTACTCTCTGGCTCTATCGTAGAGCCACGTCTGGCATAAGCATGTATTCAAGTAAGATGCAACGCACTAATATGTCTATCATGGCAATATATAAAAATGTGCAAAGTTTCCACATGCTTTTCATGAACATGATTCAACACTTCGAATAAATCGGTAATCATGCTTGAAAACTGAAAAGCATTTCATAAAATCAGAACGATCTCATAACATGCAATCCAAAGATCAATATGATGAAAATACAAATCAAATGAAGAGATTTACAGTTGTGTTCCCTCACCTCAGTATAGTAGATCCCTAGGCTTGGTTGGGCTCTTCAGCAGCGGTGACATGACCTTTGCCCCTTTCTTATACTTTCTTTAGAAGTACGGAAACCGTATCCTCATTCCATAAATTTACTTCACATAATAGAATATGATAGGTTCTATTAAATACACTTGAAGCATAATTTCCCTTAATACGATTTCGTATTCATAAAGAATGGAAAATACGGGTTTGTCCCACTAAAGGTTTAGCATAGTCCGCTTGAACCCTTCATAACTTCCGATCCGGAAGCCCGATCGGGTCGATCAAGTATTCGTTATGAAGGTCTCTCGATGACCTTTCTAACGATATAAAATACTCCCCGATCGGGGAAGCATCGCGGGCTGAATTCATCCCGGAAAGGGATAGCCCTGCATTAGTTCAATGAAAATTTTGGCAGAGTCTCCTCTGTTTTTTAGTAGATAATTTGTGTTACATTGCTTGGTCAAACAGGAATATAAATTGAAAAACATCTTATAGCCCGCTCCCTTTGACATCAAGCAAAAACCTTCTTCATCTCTCCTCAAGCTTGAGCCGGTCCTTCCCCTGGAGTGTTCCCTCCATCGTTATCCCCATCTGGCGAGGTTGATGTGAATTCTAGGCTGCGCTTTACCATGTTCGCTGCCGCCTCTAGCTTCAGTCTCTTCGCCTGTAGAGCTGCATCCAACCAAGAGATGATAAGGAAAGAGATATCACGAATAGTTCTTAAGGAAAGAGATATCCAAAACTATTGTTGTAAACCGTTTATGTGGGCAAATTAACTGAATTGGTTGTAATATTTGATTTAGTCATATCCTTATAGCTAAAGGGAATATTTGATTTATGTAAGCAAGTAGTAGAATTGTGCTCGAAATTGTGATGAAAAAGACAAATATTTAAACAAATACCCTACTTGGATTTAATGGCCTCCAAAATCATATAAAGCAAAATATAATCTATGAAATTGTTAAAAAGGATAATAACTAAATGCATCGATTAACCTAACTAGAATGGGAACAAACTTAATCAATTCATGAATAGTAAAATAAATCTCAGTTAAAGCTTTGTATTAAAATTGAGTTAGTTGCTTGTACCCAAGACTGATTGGCAACACAAATTTTAAAAAATAAAATTTCACCAGTACTGCAATATGAAGGGAGAATCCCATATCTATTCCAACTTTTTTTTAAATTCCCAAGTGATGTTTTTTTTCTAAATCCCAATTTTTGTCTTGATAATGTAGCTTGTGGGCTTGAACCAGTTGAAGAACATATTTGGTTTAGGAAATCGTGAGGCAGAAGCCATTATGGTAGACATTACATCCAAGGTCTATCGTAGACGGCTTTCACAGGCCTTTTCTGGTGGTGAATTGGATGCAGCTCCTACCAAAAGCATCTTTCCTTCAAAATCTTTGTGATGCATTGCACTTTGATCCACATAAGGCTAGCGAAATCCATGAAGGTACTAGGTTATGTCTAAGTTATTTTCCTCTTCATGTATCAATTAATACTTATACACTTGAATATTTCTCTTTTTGTATTCCATGTATTTCTTACCTGGGACATGACATGGATAATTTCTTAATTCCATTTCTTATCCCTTGTGATAACTATCTAGAAGGTGTTCTAAACTAGTCCTATTTAAATGTTTTGAGTAGTTAGGTTTTCCTATAGGTTGATAATCTTCTTCCTTGACCTGTCCTGGTGTTATTTATTAAACTAATAGCAAACATTGGTGGCCACTATGGAGAATGTTGCGAACCAGTTAGTGCATGTTATAGGAAGTGAGTCACCTGGAGAGATATTGTAAATATCCTGAACTAGTTTTCCCGCTTCCAGTTAAGCAAATCATCAGTTAAGCATGATCATTGAGTTTGACTTGGGAATTTTTTTTGTTGCTTAGTTGATAGGGTAATCTTAGAACTAAAACTTTTGACCATTGATTTTAAAGTCAAAAGTGTGGGGCAATGCTGGTATAGAAGAGACATCACCATACAAATGAAAATGGGAGTTGAAACTGTATTATCAACAATAAAAATTAGGTTTAGCTGGTCCATAGAAAAGGATGTGCGTTATCAGGTGGTAGAATTGCAAATGGTATGAATTCACCGATTTATCCTAACCATGGTTTTATTATCTTAGTGTGTTTATTAAAAGGTGCTCATATTTGCTTTTTGGGGGTAAAATTTTGAGGTTCACTTTGCAGCTTAGGCTTGGAATTTGAAAAGAATTTTGATCTTGTTGCATCCAAATTTACATGTCAAATCAATTGTTTTGGTAGGACATTGGATGTATACACTCTATTTAACATCTTTTTTCTTCTTATGTACTTTGTTGGTCTATTATGAACTTTTTTTTTTACAAATTTCTAGTGGTTGCTCTAGTTATTCTTTGGGGCATGTTTGATTATCTTGAGCAACAATGTTTTATCACCTATTAAAGGAGAAATTGTAATTGTGAAGGATAAAATACTTGTATAAGGCATGCGGGATTCGTGAGCTAGGCACCGGCCATAGATATAATAAGTTGAGTTGAACCATGATCCACTTCCCATATAATTATAGTTTTGGAAAATGTAAGCAAGGAGTGATAGCGAATAACAGGGAGTATCATGCAGGGCAGGGTAAGCTAATGGCACTTGTCTAAATTCTGTGACAAAAATGGATTTTAAACTTCATGTATTTTACTCTTCTCCCCTTTCTTAAATGATATTTTGATTTGAGGAATTAAATTCTTAGGTTTGGCACATTAATGACTTGTGATATTTTGTGTTTTGATTATACATTTTAGACATTAATATTGAATGATAGTATTATTGTCTTTCATATCCTAATTTGTTAAAATTTTAATTTTGTAGAATTTATAGGCAAAAGCTTCAACAATGTGTTGCTAAAGGAGAGCTAAATGAGGAAGATGTTTCTTCTTTACTTCGATTGAGAGTTCTTTTATGCATCCCACAACAAGTTGTTGAAGCTGCTCATGCGGATATTTGTGGCAGGTTGTTTGAGAAGGTGAGGTGTATGTAGGAATAATTGTTTTCTTTAGATTTTCTCTTTTTTCCGTTCCATTGAATCTATTTTATCAGAATAGTTGAAAGGATATCAGTTTTTATTGTTTGATTTTCTGTCATTATTGTGTTATATATTGAATAGGTCAGATACAACTCATTTTTTCTCTTCTAGGACACAAGTGTAACTAGAAGATGTTTGAGGAATAGTATCTCCTCCATATGAAATCGATGAAAGAGAATGTTTGTTGAATAATTTTATTTATTATATCTAGTTTTGTTGAACCATGGTTTTTTATTATAATTTTTATTTTTTTGACCACTGGGAAAAATTTGTGTTCCACTTGGGCTGGTTACTTTAAGACTTTAAGATTAACATCTTTCATGCAAGGTTTTATGTACCCTATATTTCTTGTGGGTTTGATTTCATATACTTATAAGATCTGTTCCAATATCCATTATCGATATTAGATGTGATTTGATATATCTTTTCATTTTTTATCTCCCCAAGACCATTCTACCAGTTTCATCTTTCGTATACTGAAAATAAATGGTGCAGGTTGTCAAGGATGCAATTGCATCAGGTGAGCTTGAAGCAAAGCTAGAAAAGCCTGTACAGAAAGAAATAAATCTCAAGGATGATCTGCCAGAGAGATACAGAATTGACCTTTACAGGACGTATTTGCTTTTCTGCCTCTCTGGTGAGGTTACTGTAGTCCCATTTGGAGCACAGATTACGACCAAGAAAGACAATTCTGAATATTTGCTGCTTAATCAGCTTGGCACCATATTGGGATTGACTGGTCAACAGATTGTGGAGGTGCATAGGAACTTAGCTGAACAGGCATTTATGAAGCAGGCTGAGGTCATACTAGGCTGATGGTCGATTGACCAAAGCCGAGGATAGAACAATCAATAAAGCACGTAAGCATGTTGGTTTGCCTTGAATATGCTCGTAAAGTAATCAAGAACATAACAACCACAAAGATGGCGGTACGCAATTGAAACGGCCGTGACTCAAGGGAGGATTGGCATTCAGCGAGGTTCGTGAGTTGAAAGAGGCAAAAGTTGATTTGGATAGCATGATCTCGGAGCGATTACGTGAGAACCTCTTTAAGAAAGCGATTAGAAGAGATATTTTCATCAGTGCAGTGTCTTGATGAAGAAGAGGTTTATGTGAAAATTCCTGTGACACGAGTATAGATCTTTGAGAAGGCCAAAGGAGTTGTTCTTGAGCTTGCTAAGAGCAGGGCTATCAAACTCTTTGGTACAAAACATTTGCCACTGCGGCAGAGGAACCGAGAAGGAGTGGTATGTACTTCTTGATCCTGTTATGCTTATTATAGTTGAAGATCTTGAAAGTTAGGGATCCAATTAAGCTTATTCCAATCATTAATTTGCAATTCAATAAGATTTGTATAGGTTTTTGTAGAAAATCCTTTTTTAACTGTGAAAATTTTGTTTACCAACATAAATCCTACCTCTCTTGCATTTTCACCATTGAAGATAACTCGCAATTTCCTTGAACTTGGTTCTGTGTGGGTCATTAATTTATTTTTTCTGAAGTTTCAAATTTGACCAAGGGATAAGGATAGTAATAAAAAGTAGCACCTCCTTCGACACTTCCTTTGGTTAGCAACAATTATTTCTCTCTACCGTTTGAGAATTGTTATTCTGGTTTAATCTTTAATCAGTATGTTACCCTGTTGATCCAAGCTTTTCTGCCTGAGAGTTGTATTCTTATATTTTTATGCTTCACATATTCAAGGTTTCTGCACTTTCTGATCATGTATTTATGTTATCTTTGATGCAGGTTGCCTCCCTCAATGACATGCTTGCCAGTGACAAGGTACATCCCTTCTGAACCCTTGTCATGGTCCTCGCCGGAAGAACTTGCTGACCTGTATTGCATATATCTCTAGAGTATCCCCAAGCCAGAAAACTTGTCACGGTTGCAGTACCTTCTTGGCATCAGTGATACAACCGCTGCCGTGCTCCGAGACAGCAGAGAGAGGTGCACTTAGGGCTGTAAACGGGCCGAGCTTGATCGGGCTGAGCCCAGCTCGAATTCGGCTCGAAATAGCCTAACTCGAGCTCGAGCTCGGCTCGAGCTCGAAATTAGCTCGAATAAGTTTGCTCGAGCTCGGCTCGATTTTAATTTCGAAAGCTCGAGCTCGGCTCGAAAGCTCGAAATTAAGAACTTAATTATAATTTTTAAATCTTAGATTTAGTTTGAAATTATAAACTTATTTATAAATTAATTTTTTTATATTATATATTATATGTCAATACTAAATATTAAATATTTTATTCATATATTATAATATTTATTAGTTTTTACTAATTTTATTAAATTTTATTGATTTTTTTAATAATATTTACATTATATATTAATATATTAATATTAAATTTCGAGCTTTCGAGCTGAGCTCGATCGAGCTCGACTCGGCTCGAGCTCGGCTCGAAATTAATTTCGAGCTCGAAATTAAAGCTCGAGCTCGGCTCGAAAGCTCGAAATTTCGAGCCGAACTCGAGCTTTTACCGAGTCGATCTCGAGCTGCTCACGAACAGCTTGATCGTTTGACAGCCCTAGGTGCACTACCCATCGAGAATGAAGAGGAGGAATTTGTATTCTAAATACACCCCATATGTTCGCCAATTTGTGGTAGTTGTCTAATGCTTTGTAGTGCTGGGCCTTTTTCCTCAATGCTTTCCATCCCTTAATCTCACCATTGAGCATTTTGTATGTCTGTAGTGCTGTTCTTCCTACTTCTATTACTTCTCCACTGTACACCAGTATTTATGGGAAGTTGTTTCGGTTTGGAAGTGTGAGTTGGTTGAGAAAGGTTTAGCAAAGGCTTCATAAAAGTGTAGCGATGGGATACATATCCTTCAGTATTAATTAGTTTGTACTATGAATGTTTTCAAGGGATATTTATCAAGAAAATTTCTACAAAGTAGCATTTGGTGAGGGGGCATAGAGATAATTTCGTCCATTTTGTACTTTGAACATGAGGCAGGTTGGAAGAATGTGATGGAGGCCTTTCCAAAAGAAGAATTGAGATGAGGCATGTGTAGAACATGGTAAACATTTTTCTCTGATGAAGCTATATTGGATGGTCTGTGTCTCGCACATCACTACCACAATTGATATTCCACCAATCTCCATCATTCTCTACCATTTCATCAAAGTTCCACATGGAAACTTGAGGTCACAATTGCTCTCTAGAGAAAGCTGCGGGCCTCGAGAACCTTCGACGGCCTGACAACCTCCCAAAAATTTGGTTGGTGTTGCTTGCAATGAGGAAGGACGACGCTCCTGGGCAAATGTGGTGAGAAACTAGGCACCAAGCAGTGAGATCCTGTTCGTTTTGATGTTAAGGCCAATGCTGGAGAGACAGATGATGGTGGTGGACATGATCACCCTGGACGAAGACATTCTCCTTTGAGCACAACACATTATGTAAAACATGCTCTATGGAATGTTTTCGTTAAGACTCTTTTCTTAGAACAAGCAAGGGAGAACCTCTCCAGGCTTTGGCATAGCCATGGAGCGCTCTCCATTACGGATATGCCAAATGGCTTCTTCTTAATATGATTATCATTGGAAGAGATGGTTGAAAAACTCTTGGTCGACGAACCGTGGATCGTGAACGGGCTGGTCATTCACCTCATCCGTTTGGAAGGAACACTTCCAACCAATTTTTGAGAAGTTGACTATGGCCACCCTGTGGGTCCAACTCCACCATCTCTTGGCGGAGTAATGGGTGCCAGAGGCACTTGAAACTGCCGTGATGCATTTCAACAGACCGGTAAAAAATAGATGACACAACAATAGCAATGTATTAGGCTCGATATGCCGAGTCTGTATCGAACTCGATCTAAACAAACCCCTGAAAAGGAAGATGTGGATAAGCTCAGCTTTCTTAGAAATTTTTGTCGCAATCTTATACCAAAAATTTCCATTATTCTGTTACAGATGTCGAGTCGTCGATCATAGCGCCGAAACATGCGAAATTGGACCATCTTGAAGTCAAACTGGGACAATTGGAGCCGGGTCATCTTTGTCGGACCCGAAAGGGAAAGACATGGTGACCGAGGATGCCAGCATCCAGTTCAGAAGATAGTAGCCCAGCAGAGTAGTGTTAGAAGGCATGGAAACGACCAGCGATGACACCGAATAGGGTTTGGGGCCGTGGATGGTTGGTCGAGAAGGCCGGGTTGAAGCAAAGGAGGTTCGGTAGGATTCAGTAATAGAGAAGGTCAGAGCTCGAGGAGGAAGATGGAAGTCACATGCCCAATGGAACCAAAGCATGTGACACTCGACCCTACCAGTGAGCGAAGGCCAAAGAGCCACATGGAGGAGCAGAAGTGTGGGAGACAGTTGATGAGTTAATCTCGAGGTGGTGCAGGTCGTGGAGTACACTCAAAGAGAGCCTTGCAAGGCTTGAGGGAGCGCAGCTCAAATAGAGACAGTAGTTCCGTAGGATGGAACTACTACCACGAAACCTCATGAAACTTGCAGAGATAGAGAGAGAGGGACATGTGGAGGTTTCACCTTCTCAGGTCTCCTCAAAGTATCCTTTCGATGTTAAAGGAAAGGGGAAAAAGACAGAAGCTCTAAAAGGCATAGAGGTGGAGAGGGAAGAACCACCTAATAGAGGAGTGAGCATGGACCTAGAGGAAGAGAGTAGTCCGAAGGGAGAAAATAGTGCAAAGAGGATGGATATTGAACAACGAAAAGACAAGAAGAAAGACCGAATTGAAACAGAGGAGGACCCACAACTAGGAATCATATGATAAAATTTGGAATTGTAGAGGAATAGCAGGAAGAGATAGGGTACGTAGAGTCTTTTGGATGATTGAAACTTTTAATTTAGATAAACTATGTCTTGTAGAAACAAGAGTTGATAGGCCAAGAATACAAATGTTCTGTAGAAAAATCATCGCACTATGGAGGAAATCCATAGGAACGATCACCCCATTGGCTAATTTCAGGTATGTACTCCATCTAATAATATCAAATCAAGTAATTAAACCTTGTATAGTCTCTATTGTTTCCAATAATCAGATTATTGACAATAAAAAAAAAAGATTTGGAAAGAGCTAACCAGGCTCTCAACTATACCTGGGCCTTGGCTTCTCATAAGCGATTTTAATGTTATTAGAAGACCAGCAGAGAGGCAAGGAGGCCCTAGGAAACAGAAAATAGGTATGAAATTAAAGCAGAGTTATTTAATAGTTTTATCTAGCATAACAGCTTAATTAGAAGAGCTCAGGTATTTGGGGCCCCTTTCACAGGGTGTACAATCAATTAGGAAATGCCAGAATTTGGGCTATGCTAGGCAAATTAACAACAAATGTTAATTGGCTTGATGAATATAAAGATCAGTCATCTAGCTAGATGCAAGTCGGATTACAACTTAATTCTTCTTTCCTACAAACCAAAAAAATTAAAAGGAAACAAACATTTCAGGTTTAATAACAATTGGATCCATTCAACGAACTGTCATGAGAGTGTTAAAGAAATATAGAGAAATAATGGCAGGGGTAATCCATTGCATGACACAAGCCATAAATACATAACTTAAGGAAGAACCTAATTAGAAAATGTCACAACAATCAACAAAATTTGGAATACTTGATCAAGGAAATAGAACAAGAAATCAATAGAAGAGAGGAAAATGGAACAAGAGATAGTAGAGAAGACATAGATTGGACACAACTTAGAAGCTTATTTAACAAGCAACAAGCACTATTGAGACAAAACACAACTTATTAGGCATAAAAGTCAGAGTACAATGGCTTGAAAATGTAGATAATAACACAAACTTTTTTCATCAAACTACAAAAAAGCTCACATAAACCATAATAGGATTAACCACATTAAAAATGAACAGAATGTGATTATTACTGATAATAATGATATTGAAGAATGTTTTATAGATTTCTATACCAAGTTGTGGGAGAATATGAAAGATTAGGGGCAAGAAAAAAATATTTCAAGGCCTGCTAGAGGATTTACCAACTCTCAGTGAAGCTTAGGGAAGGACTCTAACCATGTGGGTCACCAAGCATGAGGTATATAAGGCTTTAAACTCTATGCCTATGGGTAAGGCTCTAGGACCCAATGGGCTGAATGTAGAATTTTTAAATCCTTTCGAAATACAATAGGGGACAATATAGTTAGAGCAATAGATCATGTCTTCGAACATGGACATATCCTCAATAGCTAGAACCAAACTTTAATATGCTTAATTCTCAAAACTGATAACCCTCAACATGTAAAAGACTACAGATCCATATCCCTACTTAATATCAATTATAAAATTGTTTCTAAGGTACTATCCAATCGTATTAGGAATGTACTTCCACAACTAATATGGAAAGAACAAAGTGCATTCATAACACATAGAAGTATCTTTGACAATATTCTATTAGCACAAGAAATAACACATTCACTAGAGAAAAAAAAAACACCCAAGACCACCCAATGATGAAACTTAAGATGGATATGGAAAAAATATATGACATAGTACAATGGGAAGTCATCATTTTTGTTTTAAACAAAATGAAATTTCCATCAAAATGGCTAACATGGATTAGGGCATATATAGAGTCTACGATCAATACCTTTATAATCAATGGCAGGATAGGGAAATAGTTCAAACCTATGGTTAGTATAAAGCAAGATGATCCACTTTCTCCTTATTTATTCATAGTAGTGTCACAAGTATTAACCTATATATTGAATATGGTTGAGTCACTAAACTTACTTAAATGTGTCAAAATCACAGAAAAATGAGTATTAATCATGCATTGTATGCAAATGATCGTTTGATTTACTGTAAGATTACAACGAAAAATGCAAGAACAATCAAAATGTGCATGACCCTATATTCCACATTAATAGGTCAGAGAGTCAACATAAAGAAGTCTAAGGCCTACTCCTACTTTCCCTCTTGGTTTAATCTAAGGTTTAAAAAAATTAGTATTGAATATCATAGAACTACAACAAGGAGTGTTCTCTTTTAAATACCAGGCAGTTGAATATTTCCTTTTAAAATCCCCAATTGTAAGACATTTAAGATTGATAAGAGATTTGAACATTGAAAGACCATGACCATGTCTATGGTAGGAAGAATTACTATAGTTAATTTTGTAATCATGTCTATTCCAATCTATGGGTTGAGTACTTATGCAATCCTAGATAGTGTATTGGATCAGATCACTTGAGCTAGGAGTTTCATTTGGGGAAAGAGCAACAATGATAGGAGCCTACATCTCATTAACTTTGGGGTGGGGGTATCTAGCCCCAAGCCTGAAGGTGGCTTGGGTGTTAAGGACTTAAAACTTATTAAAACAACCCTATTATCTAGACATGGTTTAGAACTTTTGAATGATTTTGTCAAAATATGGGCTAGGATGATGAGAGAAAAGTATGAAAAAATAAATGTATGGGACTCACCTAAGAGTAGTAAAAGCTCATGGACCTTTAAAAGATTACTAACAGTTGTTGGAAAAATTAAAAGGGACATCATGTTTGCTAATGTATTACTCTACACCTCAATGATGTTAGAACCTTGGCTTTTTGATATACCACTGCAACCAAAACCAACTTTTATAAATATGGATTATACACTAACTGAAATGCAGGTTCAAAATCTCCACACATGAGAATAGTGGGATTGGGATACCATACAAGATCTATCTCTTCCCAAGCACAGTTATAGATATTCTTAAAACCAAGAAGATAACACACAAGGAGAAAACACTAAATGGGAATGGAACTAGGGAAGCTAAGGGAAGTTAAGTACTACCAATGCATATGAGAAATTCAGAATTAGAACTAATGCAACACAATAGAAAGGTTGGAAGAACATGTGGAAAATGAAAGTGGCACCTAAGATTAAGATATCCTTGGGAAACTATTACATGGAAAGTTTCCAACAAGACAATATCTCTACAAGAAAATATGACTAGATGGTATATGCCCACTTTGTAACCTGGTTACTAAATCTATTCATCATTTGTTTTATAAGCGCAGGAAACCTCAAGAAGTATGACATAAAATCGAAAAGGAATTAATTTAATAACACACAAGCTAAGGAAACCATGAGAATGGAACATGGCTAGAAGACAAAAAGCTAGCAGACCAGAAACTGACAAAGGAAGAGGATGCAATCATAGGAATGAGGTTGTGGCAGATATGGAAATGGAGATGTGATAGGGTTTTTAACAACACAAAATTCGAATCCAAGATGGTGCTAAAAAAGAACCATGATTGCAAAACGGGAATACTACCATGAACCATAGTTATCAGAACCAGACCGAATATTGAAACGTTCAAGGTCCAGGGTCACTAGTTCATCAGTTCAACCGTCGGGTAAATTGGGTCAATTTCAAGTCAATATAAATATTAATAATAAAAAATATTTTAAATAATTAAAAAAACTGTTTTAAATGAAAAATAAAACTTGCTATTTTAAATAGTATTTTTTATTATTAAAATATTATTCTAATAATAAAATAATAAAAGAATTAGAAATTATCATAACCAGACCAGCGGTCCGGTCCGGTTCTAATAACATCCAAGGAATATGAGACATAGAAGAAAGGTGATGGAACAACAGGAACCTTGAGTTCCACATATTTGTGGATGGCTCATGGAAGGAAAATGAGCTGATGGTAGGGACTGGATTTGTTATATTAACAAACACAAGTTCTGTATTATAGGAAGCAGAACATGCTAAGCAAATACAATATTTGAACATGAACTGAAAGCTATTAAGAAAGCAGTGGATGCCTTGAAAGACATAGGTGGAGTAGAGGCAGTAACCTACATTGACAATCAAGACATAAAAAGACTATTACATTAAGACAAGCAACAAAACAAATCAATACCAGAAACTCGCAAGAAGAAGCAGGAAAATGCTAGAAGGACTGAACCACTAGATGATGATAAAGATCCCAAGAGAAGGGAATGAAGTAGTAAACAACTTAGCAAGGCTTGCAAGAAGCTGGAAGACGGACAAAACATTCATGGAGGAACAAATGCTGCCTGGAGGGCTCCAAGAGAACACAGAAATACTGAGAAGTTTTTGTAATAGGTAGCTAAGAATTTAGCTCCCCAAACCCAATATATATATATATATATATATATATATATATATATATATATATATATATATATATACACTGATCTGATAGGATCCGGCCGGCCTTAACACTGTGCATTCCCACTCACCTCCCATTTGGCTACCTAGAGCATGTTTGAAGGATTTCCAACCGTATGGATGGGAAGATCATCGAAAAATATGGTAGTATATTCATTTTCATATAATTTGATAACTGTTTGGTCCTCACATTTAATGGTTCTTATTTTATAGAAATCTGAACGGTCCAGAATTTCAACTGTTAAGTGGGAGGACTAAACGGTTACCAAATTGTATGAAAATTGACAGGCTAACTTATTTTTCGATGATCTTCCCATCCATACGGTTGGAAATCCTTAAAACATGTTCCAAGGACTGAAATGGGTGGCGGCCGAATCTGCATAGTGATCCGGCCGACCACATACTATCATGGAGATGGGTCTAGTAGTGAGGATTTGGGCCCAATTGTATATCCTTCTACAACTCTTATAGAAGATGGTAGAATGATGGCTTATGTTGATTGCTAAGACTAGAAAAAAAATCTATGGTAAATGAATACATGGAGGTCTATTTCTAAAGTTGGTTTATCATAAGCAATATATCTCTAAAGATGAACCTTAGCATAGTTGTTGAGTATTTCTTTCTGGACTAAAGCACATGATGTTTTTTTTGGTGGTTCAGAGAGTCGTACTCAACTAATTATTATATTATGAACAACACACAGCATAGGTCCAGTAACTAGTGTGGGAGCTCTTGTAATCGTTCACATTGTATGCGTACACCACCAACTCTGGCCTCATAATTTGCCAATCTGTTCGCAATGAGATCGATTTGTCTCTCTAGCTATATGAATTACATATATCCAACTTGTTTATGGTTTCCAGCATTCTTCTGTAGTTTCCTTAGTTGTCCAATATGTGCCCTACTTGCCTTGCTAAAGCAACCTTGTTACATGTGGATTGTCCATGCATATTTGAGTTCCATCCACTCCTATTGTTGTCGCGTTCTTCTAACCTTCTCTCATTGCTTTCTTCTCACTCACAAAAGCCGAGTCTACTCTGCAAGTGCTTGCACTTGCAACAAATAAAAGAACGATATTAGATAAAAGGACATACCTAATACCTCCCCTATTAGTCTATGCATGCCAAGATCCATTTGTAAAGAGCAAGAATTTGTAGTTCTTTTTGCTCCATCATCTCCTTTCCTTCCCCACTTCCTTAATAGGTTTTTGTTGCTCTAGGTATAATATAACCTTATAAATGCTAGCATTCACCTGTGAGGGGGTTGATCTCCTTTCCTTTGAATATTGTTGTTACACCCCGACTCCAAAATCCCGGGCCTCGGGCACGTGAGCAGACCGGCCGTACCCAAGTAGAGACGAGCTTCACTCAAATACAAAGTCTAGGTGATCATAAAGCAATAAACACAAGTGCAGCGGAATAATAAAGATAGATATAAAGTCAGAGTGATAGTAACAACGGAAAATAAATCCTAAGGGTAGGGATACCCTACAATGTCAAATACATTAATGGTCCCGCAAGAACCTAAATAAAGATGTTCTCACTCCTAAAATAAAATAAGAGGCAGCCAACCTTGGCAACAGTCCCCTATGTCCCATGCACCGCTCCAGTGTCTTGAGTCCACTACTCCGCGGGATCTGAAAACAAGTGAGAACAATGTATGAGCTTTCGGAAGGAAAGCCAGTAAGAACCCCCATGGGAATCATAAACAAGTCATGTAAAAGCAGGAGATAAGCAAGAAAAGCAATTCAATAACATGACTAAACCAAACAAGTGGGGCCACATCCCACGCCAATCAAATCCTGGGAGTCTCAAGGAATCGTCCAAGGTGGGGACTCCCATCCACGGCTACCTCCTCAAGCCAAGAGAGGATAAACCAACAAAACTCTCAAGGTATCCCCCGGACAGTCATCAGCCTGAGCTGGTATCTACCCTTGGTCGGAAGTCGGTAACGCCACCTCTCGTACGTGTCGATACGGTCAGCGAATCGTTCCACTGACGGGCTGGACAATCAGAGTATCCTCTCCCTGGCATGGACTACCAAAACGCTAGGGTGTCCTCGGCCCTAGGCGTCCCACCGGAGCCTCTCTCCACTGTACCGGGCGGAAGAAACCAGAAGAACACATATTGAGTGGAAATATACACACAATAATCCAACACATGCACTAGCCTTGAATCAATAAAGCAATACTCCAACGAGTCAGGCAAGCATGCCCGATCATGAAATCAAGGAAAAAATAATCCAAGGCATCAACAAGTATGCATAGCATCAACAACCAAGGAAACCATCAACAAATAAGTGGGAAGCTAGATAGAAGCACTTACACGCACAAGCATGTGATTAAGAATTATGTGATGAAGGAGAGAGCCGAAGGTACTTACCTATCAGTGTAGAAATATCTAACGGTCGGCTGGTGTCTCTCCCAACGTGGCCCTCAACGCCACGTCAGTATCTGCCAGTGCAAATCTACACTTATTATATATATAGGTACAACGAAATATGTGTCCTATGAAATGATCTAGCCAATTATTAAGGCCCAACCCATTGGGAGTTACACTCACTCATAGGTTCTACGCTCTAATCAGTGGGTCGGAATTCATTCAGCTTAGTTCAACTAAATCAACCCACTGAACCCCTTGGGTCTTGTCTTTACCAACTTTCTAAGTCATGTAGCTACCTCCTCCCAGGCATCACTGGTAGCACAAACCTCCTCATGCATGTTCACTGCCTGATGATAATGGAGTCTTCTATATATATATATATATATATATATATATATATATATATATATATAGCTCATGGGTCATCCCCACAATCCATGCAACTCTCAAGTCATGAACTGTTGTTGCACACACATATCTATGTTTCCCTTCTAACATCCCTTTACTAATTGACTCTCTCTTTGTAATCCATACACTGGATGTTTATGGGACCTTTCAACATACAACCATGCGTACCAACTAGAAACTATAAACATGCCCAGTTTCTACACAAGTTTACTTCTAATAGGACCTATTTATCAAGTGGTTACAAACCCACTAAGGAGCCACATTTTCTTTCGAGTATAAGAGGCTCCAACAGGCCTCATGTGTTAATCTATAACATGCTCCTTCCCTCACCATTTAGTATTGATAAGTGTTCAAATGAGCATATTTACACATCATCTTTACACATATCTGTATGTCAATTGCAATGATTTATAGCCCGCAAGTACTTAAAATGTTTCATATATTGTAAACAGAGCTCATATAAGCAACCCCGAGCGAAAGGAAGCAGTTATTGTTGAATTGAAGACCAAACGAAGGCATTTTGAAGTGAACAAGGGCTGAACCGGGTGATGAACGGAACGGGCTGATCAGTCTTCCGTTGGCATGACTGTTCAGGGCAACCTGGGCTATGAACGGTCTGATGAACGGCCCGTTCATCGTTACTTTTTCCCATTACGGACCCATCCGGGGCAAATCTGTAAATCCGACGGGAAACCCTAATGTGAGGGTATAAATAGGGATTGTTTGATTGTTTTAGAGGAGGTTGGCTGGGAAGAGAAGCGAGAAGAGAGAGATTAGGGTTTGGGGGTCATCTCCCCCAAATCTTGAGAATAGATAACCATTGGAGTTGCAATCTTGGAGGTAATGGTGTTCTCTATTACCTTTTCATTAGTTTGTAAACTTTTCCATTTTGGTTTGAGTTCCCCATTGATGGGGAACTAATCTATTGGTACTTGGGTATGATGAACTTTTGGATCATGCATTAATTGGCAATGAATGTTCATGAGGATTTGTTGGTTTGTTCTTGAATGTCTAATGAATGTTTCGTATTGATTGTGATTTCATTATTAGAAATTACTTGAGTGCATACAAGGGTTAGAGCGGACGCCTCCTTGTATTAGGAATCTACTTCATTAGAAAGTATTATGAGTACACCGAGGAATCGGGTACTAGAAGGGCGAACGACTCTTTCAAATTACTTCACCCCCATAATCCTTTCAAGATTTGAATTCCCTTGATCTTAAGACAATCCTAGGAGATTAGTTATCCAATCACCTTGGAAGAGGGATTGGATATAATTTAGGAATTCTTGGCACAAGAACTACCAACTTTGATTCATAAATATCCTTGTTTATCTAAAGAATCGAAATCCAAAAAGGATTCATGCCCAAGTATCCTCTCTTGCTATTGATCTACCCCAATCAACTCTCGATTTTCAGTTCTTTCTTTCAACCTTTTCAGCTCTTTAGTTTTGAAAACCAAAACCCCCCAATTTACAATTTAGACTAGGTTATTAAAGCTTGGTTTACACTTAGCAATCTCTATTCCTTGTGGTTCGACATCCGACTTCCTATAGTCCACTTTATTACTTGACCACAACCCGTATACTTGTGGATTCCACCCCATCAGCTTCACAAATTGTGTGCGGTTGTGCGCAGATCAAGAAAATTTTGATGTCGCACACAATCTGTAGGTCGTCGCACACAATATCTAGGTGCCCGCACACGGAAAATAAAAGTGGAGCCATATAAGCCCTTTTCTTATAGGATTCCAAAATAAATAAATAAATAAAATATGGAGAAACTACATTTCAAAGATCATTTTTTTGAATTTTTTAAATAAATAAATAAAATAAGCAATTATTTATTTATGTAGGGACATATACGCAAAAACCCATACAATTATCATAATAGATTAATAATTAATTAATTCATTCTGCTTTTTTTGGCGGGCCTTGCCTGACTGGGCCCACAAACGTTGGCACCAAAAGTCCTCTGCCCGTCCATCGACGAGAGATCATGACAACAATGGCGATGCTCGAGGGCCTGTTCATGCGCCAGAGCTCCTTGAAATCCTTGCTCGACAGCGTCCGCGGGCGGAGGAGCTCCTCCGATGGCGACGAGGATCCCAACCCCATTCCCCAACTCTCCCCCATCGCAAACTCCGTCGTCTCCCGCTGCTCCAGGTTCCGGTCTCTCTATATACTTCACTACTTCTTGATTTCATGCAATCCTTGCCGTTCTAAGATGGAGGACATGGAGTTTCATTTATCACTAGAATTCAGATTCTTGGATTTTAACTGCTGAATATGGAGAGTTTGGAGTTAGCAATGGAGGATTGTGAGCGTTCATCAGGGAATTGGAGGAATTGGGGATTCATCAGGGTTATTGAAGTTATTTGGAAATCTTGGATGGTTAATTTAGGGTTTGACATTTGTTTATCACTGTTTGACAAATAAGAATTTTGAGGACAGATTCATTCATACGCAAGATTCTTTATTTCTCTTATTACTCACTTGCAATGCAGACACGAAAAGTGAAAACAAGATATTAATCACAAGAAATCTTTTAATATGTTGTACTTGCCTTCAAATTTTGCGGAAAGGACAGCACTTCACGAACTTAGGTTCAAAGTCTTCATTCCACAATTAATATGTTGCTACAAATGTTGCTGCATCTTAAAAAGCTTTAACTTTTCATAGTTTCTTTAAAATCTATTAGAAAGGTCATTGATGGTTTAAGAGATGTGTGTTCGAGAAATCTCACTGGTTACATATCTCACCTCCCAATAGAATGTAAAAATATTCTGTGAGTTGTTTGTAAAAGAAAGCTCAGTGACAGCTGACAGCTTGTGTAATTACAGGATACTTGTCCTATCAACAAAGGAGTTGCAGCAGTGCTTTCAAACTGAGCTTTCTGACAGTGTCAAGCAACCTGATACATATGCCAGACATTTACTAGAGTTCTGCTCATATAAAGCTCTTCATGTTCTAACTAAGTGTCCGGATTATTTGGCTGATAAGGAGTTCCAAAGATTGACATTTGATATGATGCTTGCATGGGAAGCCCCTGCTACAGGGAGTGAATCATTACCTAAAGTGAGACATTTGACCATTGTTTGTAGCTCTTTATAGCCTTCCACTTCTTCCTATTTGACATTCTGTATAGTTAAGTGTTCATCTAGATCTATCACTCATAATTGGAACTTTTAATTTGCAAATTGTTAGTGGATTATTTGTTACTTGATTTTTTAACTTGCCTGTCCTTTACTCGTGTATTTTACAAGGTTCAAGGTGGTCAGTCTTTTCGTATAGGCTTCAAAGTATTTGTTTGTTGTAACAGGGAATTGATTGTGATAACCATCCAGAAGTTGAAGATGAAGATGGAGGATCACTGTTCTATACTAATTCTACTTCTATGGCTGTTCAAGTTAGTCTTCCTCTATTGGTTTTAATTATTTTTTTATTTCTATTTTTTCTGGATACATTTGTTTTCTTAGACATTTGGTGTGTGACCTGGATGTGAGGAAATGATTCTCATCAGCTCCCCTTACCAGGTTGATGATAAAAAGAATGTTGGATTGGAAGCCTTCACTAGAATAGCTTCTGCTTGTCCTGCTGTAGCTGATGTCATCACTGTTCAGAACCTCTTTGATGCACTTACAAGCACTTCATCTGGCCAACTACATTTTCTTATATACAGCAAGTACCTCAAAAGCCTTGACAAGTATGTTTCTTTTTTCCTAAATATACTGATTGGTTTCTAAATTCTCTGATTCTCTTTCTTAGATATGTTCACTAACATGCTTAATAAACGATTTTAAGTAATCACTCCATGGAATTTGTGTTTTCAATTCAAGTCCAAAATATATGCCAGAAAGGCATGTGACCTAAATCAAAGTTGTTATTATGCTTATTGGTAAAACAATTATGTTACTCTACCCAAAGTTTGTCCTTTATCAATTCTCTAATGATAAAATAAGAGCAAAATTTTCCTTGCCAAACATAAAAAAATTTCTGTGACATATCTAAAGAGAAGATTTGTATAATGCGTATTCAGAAAACTCACCCTATGCAAGTGTGTAACTCTGGTTCTAGGTGCATAACATGCTGAGAAGTTGTCAGAGCTTACAAATCCCCATTATATGATTTGCTATAGGAAAGAATAGCGGTTCTTCATTTCATAAGGCTTCTAAGACTATTTTTTTGTATTACAGACCACAGTTTATGGAATTAGACTTCAATATGACTGGTAGGTCTTTTTTGGCTTACATCTAATATTTGGTGAGACTTGGCTGCAAAGAAAGTCATTTGCCAATCCAGCCTATGTGATGGTTATCATTTTCCTAATTATCTATTTAACATCTAAAAAAATCCTGGCTGGGCATTAGGTCAGGTGTCTTGCCTACCAAATGTTTTTGGTTGGTGCGGAGTTTGTAGCTTCAGACCCTTGTATAACATATAAATGGTACTTAAGAAAACCATCTTCAAGATTGATGCGGCACATAAAAATTTACTTCATTTGAAATTCAAATAAGAATTTTTTATTTGATATAGATCATGGAATTGGTTCCTCCTATTCACAGGGGTTTAGAATAAGAAAGAAAGATAATTCCTTTTGTGGTTCCATATTTACAGGAGTCTAGAATGAGAAAGGAAAACTGTTTTTTTTAAGCATTTCATATTTTTAGAAGTTTAGAATTAGAAAGGAAGATCTTTCCTTTCATATTCTTGTATTACTCTATCTAAGAGGCTCATGGTATTATTGAAGTTACATAGAATTTGAATTTAGCTATCAACAATTTGTTAATATGGCTAACAATAGAGGGGGTTCTAACTCACTTGAGTCTATGTGTTTATCAAACTTCCCTATTTTATTTTTTCTTTATTCCCTTAGGTAGTGTTTGGCAAGGGAATATCCCTTATTCCTCTCATCGCTCTCTTCCAAACATTATGATTTGACACATGTGTTATAGTTAATGCTATTAATGAGTTTAAAACCATAATCCCACTTCAGCTTATCACTAATTTAATATAACTTATGGCTTAGGAAAAGATAAGAATGCCCTTATCACATTGGTCAGTGGGAGAGATGGTTATTCATGTGTTAATGTGGTTTACGATGCGGTTTAACTCCCAACGGTGATTAATTACCGACTAATGGCTCTTTTTTCCTACCATACTACTGTGAGTCCTAATTTCTCCCTCCGGCTTCCCCAATGCTCAAATGTTAAGAAACTTACAAGCGGCATATATATGGCGCTGGCCTTATTGCCACCACTCAAGGTGTCACACCGTTCACTGGGTTAGGCGCTATAGCTGAGACTGGTAGACAAGGAGTAACCATTGCTTCACTACCGTTGAGGTTGCAGGAAGCTTGGATGTTGGATCTGACCTTGAGAAAATCTTTTTACACTCATCTTTGTGTTGTGTAATGCTTGGATGCTGGATACTGAGGACGCCTTCGGGGGATCGAGGGGACTTGAGTCTGTTGGTGGGATTGTAAAGCGGCGTGATGGGTAGAGCTGGATTTTGGGCTGGCACGAGCACGGTCGTGCCCAAAGAATTTCGTGCCAGGCTGGGCACGAAGTTCACCGAAACCGGCCCGGCACGGAGCACGGCCCATGATTTTGGGCCGGCCCGACACGAGCACAGTTGTGCCCAACGAATTTCGTGCCGGGCCGGGCACGAAGTTCACCGGAATCGGCCCGGCACGGAGCACGACCCATGATGGGTCGTGCCGTGCCGGGCCGGTTTTGGCACGGCCAAAGCACGGCCCATTAGGAATTTTTTTAAAAAAATTATAAAAAATTATAAAAAATTAAAATAAATCCTTAAAAATTACAAAAAAAAAAATCTCAAGCGTTCTTGGATAATGTACAACTAGAATTTGTGAAAAAACCTTTCAAATCACTATTTACCTGTGTTAAATCTAAAAAATAAAATAAAAATTAGACAATAGAGAAATATCATCATCAACAACTTTAATCGCAATCCTCGGATGGGTGGAGTTGAGAGTGTCGGCGAGGGCATTGAGGTTGGCGAGACTGGATCCCGTGGCGGGGGAGAGGTTGGGGGCAGAGGCGGAACGACCATCGCTGAGCTAGTGGAGAAACCAAAGCAAAGAAGTTGGCCAACGGCTCTCATAAATTTATATTATTAAATAATAAATAAGAAGGGACATCGTTGTAGGTTTGCAGCTGTCATATATTATAATATATTATATTATGATTCAAAGGTGGAGATATCAAGAAAGAAATTAAATGGTGTTGACTGGCAGCTGTTATATATATATATATATATATATATATAATCTATATTTTTTTGTAAAAAAACATAACCTGACATGTGGCAACATCAGGTTGTGCCACATGTCATGATTTGGGCCGGCCCATCACGGGTCGTGCTAGCACGGCCCACGGGCCAGGCACAGAATATTTCGTGGCCGTGCCGTGCCCGTGAGGCTTCGGCCCGGCATGGGCACATGGCCGTGCAGTGCCTGGCACGGCCCGGTTACTGTTCATTCCGGGCCGTGCTAGGCACAACCCGAATCGTGCCGGCATGGCCCAGAATCCAGCTCGGATGCACGCGCATTTGCAGCTGCATCCGCTCCATATCGAGGCATGATGACATGAAGGGGCGTGCAACTTTTCAGCTTCTAATACAGGAGAGATTGGATCATTTCTTTAATTAAGGAGATAGTGTGGGCAATTCTTTAGCAGGGGTAGCTTCATGCCTTCGCCAGTTTGCTTTATTAATGAGGAAAAGCTAGGAGGTTAGATGCATAACCGTGACTTGATTAAATCATCTTCCTTCAAATGAGATTTAAAACATTTTGAAATTTAACCCACATGTAGGATATCCCATTGTTCCCTGCGCACCCCAATCTCTCTCACTTTGCTAGCTAAAGAGATGCGTGCCCCTTCATGTCATCATGCCTCGAGCAGACATAGATGCGGACGCTCTTGTCATGCCACCCTATAATCCCACCAACGAATGCCTAGTCCCCTCGATCCCCCGAAGCCGTCCTCAATATCGTCACGCTACATCACAACACAAAGACGAGTGTAGAGAGATTTTCTCAAGGTCAAATCTGTTATCCCGGTCCCCTGCGACTTCAACGACAGTGAAACAATGGTTACTTGTTGTCTATTAATCCCGGCTGTAGCCGCTAACCAACACAGTGATGCCATGTGTGGTGGTAGTCAAGCTAGCACCAAGATACACCACTTGCAAGCTTCTTAACATTTGAGCGTTGGGGAAGACAACTAGGAGATGGAGAAATTGGGGCATAGGGTAGTACGGTAGGGACAAGGAGTCATTTGCAGTTAATTTCGCCTTAAATTAGCTTGTAATTTATCACGATTGGGGGTTAAATCGCTTCATAAATCATATTAACACATGAATAACCATCTCTCCCACTGACCAATGTGATAAGGGCATTCTTGTCTTTTCCCAAGTCATAAGTTATGTTAAATTAGTGATAAGCGGAAGTATGATGATGGTTTTAAACTCATTAATAGCATTAACTATAACCCATGTGTCAAATCATAATGTTTGGAAGAAAGGGATAAGAGGAATAGGGGATATCCCTTGCCAAACACTACCTAAAGTTATGTTGACCCCTTCCCTCACTAAACTTCTTCTATAAAGTAACCACAACCTATTTCTGACTTAGCAATGAAAATTTTAGTCTTACCGTGACAATTTTAACCAATTTCATCTTAGGCCTCTATCAAAGGTTGTGTATTTTGTGGGCAACTTTTAAAATAACCATGCATGGCTTTGATCTGTCTAGCCTTCTCTAAAGAACTTAAGGCTTTATATTTTATAGTGAAAATGAAAACTATATTGCTCTGTGCCATGCAACTAGGTGAGCCAGGAAAAATCAAAGACAGCCATCTAAGTCTTTAAACTAAAGCCTGTTTGGTCAGTTTTCCTGAACATCAGATTGCCATTGTTTAAAATTTTCAAATTGGCTTTTAGTCTACCCATTACTATTTTCTGCTGTGCAACAGAGAAAAAAGTGGCCGTGCAGTTTAAAATACTCTGTCTGGAAGTTATTTCATAGTTATATTTAAGATATTCTACATGAAACCTATTTTTTGCCATACTCCATGCTAATTGCTTTTCTGTTGGATACTATACATGCTCTGAGTTTACATCATGTTTTTCTCTCCAGACAATGTTGTCCTCTGATTTTTAATATCTTAACTGATTTTTCGTTAATGTGTTTTAATTACATTATGAAGCACAAGGAAAGAGGATATATAACAGTATAGGAGTTTTGGTAAAAACACTTACACCAAACTCAATGACTCGATACAATTCCTCGTTTCTCCAGGATTCCTGTGTCATTATGTGGCTCTTATTGATCCCGGGAACATAAATGCTAATCCATCTGTCATTGAAAAAATTCTTCATTAGAAATTTGTAAAGCCTTGGTGGAACTGGAACCTCATCTTTTTTCTTCATTCCAGTAATTCAATTCCACCCAAAGTTAGGTAGGATTGCTGTCATGTTTCATACAAATTTCAGATAATCGAAATTTCTCTATTTATTTCTCTCTTTCCTCTTCAATGTTTTCAACTTTAAACCTACTAAATAGATCTAATTTCAGTACTCCGTAATTGTGAAGCACATAAGCAATGTTGTCTACTGTTAATAAGCAAATCATGTCATGGTTCTAGTTACTTTATATTTTATACACTGGCCATGGAAGCACTTGAGATGAACTGTAAAATACCTATGCCTAGTGCTTCGTTACTGGTGTGTCTTCATAATCCTTTTGTTGCACTGCAGGGTGCTTAAATCTGCAAAAGGTTTAATAGGGCCTTCATTCACTTCAAGCCTTCAACTTGCTGATGGAGAAGTTATCTTAGATATTGATGGTATCATGCCTACTCAGCCTGTTCTACAACATGTTGGGATTTCTGCATGGCCTGGTTTGGCATTAAATATCTTACCTTTTATATGTTTTAGCCAAGTGTACATGTTTCCAAGTCTGAGATTTACTGTTTATGACAGGAAGGCTAACACTGACCAATCATGCCCTTTACTTTGAATCATTGGGAGTGGGTTCATATGATAAACCTGCCAGATATGACTTAGCGACAGATCTGAAACAGGTGATAAAGCGTGAAATGACAGGACCATTAGGTGCACGCCTCTTTGACAAAGCTGTGATGTATAAATCAACGGCCGTGTAAGTGTGTTGTTCTCTTGCTTGCATTTCAATCTTCTTGCTTTATTATTATGGATAACTTGATTATAAGTGAAAACCCAATGTTTGACTGCACCCTTCTACAGTACAGAGCCCATATTTTTGGAGTTTCCTGAATTCAAAGGCCACACACGTAGAGACTACTGGCTGGAAATAATTAGAAGTATTAAATGTGCACAGATTCATTAAAAAGTTCAACCTCAAAGAGATTCAGAGGGAAGAAGTGCTATCAATGGCTATTTTAGGCATCTTCCGTTACCGTGCTGTGAAAGAAGCTTTTCATATGGCTCCTACTCATTTTAAGAGCACACTTGCCTTCAACTTAACTGAAAAATTGCCAAAAGGAGATATTATCTTGGAGGCTTTATATACTCAATTATTGCTTTTGCGTACTGGATATCAGAGATATAATGCTGAAAGTTTATCTAATAAGTCACCTACAGCTCTTTTACCAGCTTCATTACTTACACTTTCCAGAATGGGTTTAATGTCGCTGAAAAAGCCATACATGATTGAAGAAAAAGATTTCCTTGAATGGGTTGTTCGTGTTGGTGCCCGAAGTCATCTAGAACTTGCTTTGAAAGAATCTATTTGCCATTCTGGTAGAGTTGAGGCTGCACGTGCAACACTTGATCAAGTGAAAGTTGAAGGGATTGATACAAACTTGGCTGTGATGCAGGTACATGAGTACAGATACTTACATATTGAATATTATTGCTTTTGTGATCTGAGTTTGAACTACATCTGACAAAAACCTTAAGGAAATTAAATGAGAAAAATGACATTTTAGCCAAAATATTCCATGTGATTTGCCTTGAGTGATTGCTAAAAATTCAAATTGCTGGGAAGCAATTACATCATGCTTGCTTCTGCTACTATTTCTATGAATAACAAACAAGTACATGAACAGGTATAAAAAGTTATGAAAATGAACTGTTTTCATTCCAATATCTGCTTATAATTTTTAACTGTGCATACATTATACAAGAGTCGTTATTTGTAAGTTTCAGGTAGATGAAATAACTTGTATGGTATTCACAATGCCTGCAAAATCGTAATTCTGTTTGCACTAAAATGGAGGAATGTGTTATAAAATTAAATCTTGTTGTTCTCTGAAGTGGGCAAGGGTCAGCTGGGTGGGATTCCCTCATGTCTATTTTCCTCTCTTTTTTGTTTCAGGCATTACTTTATCCTTTAGTGGAATCAGGAAAGTGGCTTCGCTTTCTATCAAGATGGGAAGATCCTTTTAAGTCCATCATGTTCTTGATTGTATCTCTGTATGTTGTTTACAGGTAACGTTTTAATCATGACATAGGATAGGGAAGCACATTGTTTACCACTTTGGTTTGAGTTTTGACTCGTTTGTTCTTAATGCACATCTGATTTTTGCCTGATATGTTGTAATAAATTGAGTGTTTTTACATTTTTCAAGAAAAATTTCATATCATTGTTTATGAGGTGAAGAAGTCTAGCCTTTTATTATTTCTTTAGCTGTATCTTATTTTTGTGTACCCTATAATTGATGCATGAATACTTACCATCAAGTACTTATCTAACTGTACTGTAGTACTTAGATTTATTATTTTGTAGTAACCTATGAATGTGCTACACTTATGTTTCTATCTGTAAATGCTTGTATAAAACTGTATTCTTGGTGTCACTAGCCTAATTGCATTTGACACCAAATTATGGCATTGAATACTAGGACGCAAGAATATTTTCCGTAGAGGAACTTCAAGTCATCTTTATGATCATCTTCAAAAGCTTTAAAAAGTCCCTGGGTAGATAAAAAATGTTAAATAAAAGCAATTCCTGTAGAGCATATCCACAATTGTTTTAAGGTTTTCGGCTTAGGAAGATCGAAAAGATAAATGGTTGATGTTGAAATGAGTCTGTAAGAGAAGTTGTATAAACAAGGTAGGCAACATTTATTATTTAGTGGTAAGTGTCTCTTCTGGGAAAATGAGGGCATTCAAAATCACTTTTGTAAGTTAACATAAATGAAATCAAATCAGAATTACAGTTGTAGGCAAAGAGAGTGGAAAATTCAAACAAATCAAATATCTATCGAACTCTATCTGTGCTACTATTGTAGCTGTTGCATCTGGTATGGCATCCTATTGCAATTGTTTAAGGCTTCTAAAATGAGATTACTTATGCAACTTTAGCATGTGAATCCACATTATTAATAATAAGTTTCTATGGCAGCCTTTTTTCCTTTTTAATATAAGAAATATTAAAGAAGAAACTTTGGTTTATGGGTTCAAATTGGCTTTACTAACGAGTGGCAAGCAAGGCTCCAGATAAGTTTTTGGAAAATTTGAAGTTCCCTCATGACGGGGACTTAAAGGAGTTTTGGTTCCAATACCTACCACTAAACATTATTGAACAAAATTTGAAAGTTCAGAATGAACTGAATATTTCTAAATGACATCTTTCAAGACAAAAGAAGCATATTTAAAGCATGTAACTTTACAACCATTGAATGTTAATATCAAATAGCATGACTTGCAAATAACTTTTTGCTCATGGGGTTCAAAGATGCATAAATATGAAGTTCAGAATGAACAGAATATGTCCTATATATGTACAGAAGAATTAAAGTTGTGTTGAACTGATAGCTTTGGAGATCTTGCAAGACTACTGATCAAGCTATCATGATTAAGTGGGGCCTAAGAAATTGCAGTGATCATAATGTATAATGAATTTAAATCACACGTAATGAGAAAAGAAATAGAAAAACAAGCTGATGACAAACCTCTCTTTTTACTACAAATTTTATGATTTATGAAACCTAAAACCAACAAACACAGATATCGGTTCAAGAAGGCATTTAAATTTAGATGAGCAATACCTCACATAGAGAACCAACTTTCACAAGGAAAGTTGGTTAGCGCATTACCTCTCACAAGGAGAGCTCGAGGGTTTAAATCACGTTATTGACGTGGTTCTAGTGGCTTGTCCAGTATAAAAAAAAAAACCTCACATAGAGAATGAAAGTACTGTGACAAATTGTTGGCATATAATTAGATTCCTTTTCACATGGTTACAAGAAGAGATTGCAATGTGCAAAGTGAGAAGTCAAAACTGACAGTAGGGTGAAAATCATATGTATCTGTACAAGGTTTATTGCTTGTAAACAAACAATATTTATGCCATACCTATCCCCAATTTTGTTAGTTGAAAAGAAACCAAGCATGCATGAAAATTTTGACTTGATATTCAATGAGATGTTTTTTATAAATGCTCTTCATAAGTGGCACCCTATGGAAACACAGAATAGTAATGGGGCTATGTAACAAGTATAGAGATTGAAATGTAGTTTGGTAATTAGAAAAGCATAGTAAAATTTATGAAATATAGAAATTTCTATTAGAAAGAGATATTCCTACAGGTACAAGTTGTGCAAATTATATGTCTTGTGCATTGTCATGTGATGTGGTCCTGTATTATTGTGTGATAATGGTATTCTGAATCTATTTCCTGATATTTAACATGCTACGTGAAACAATCCTTCGTTACTATGTTAATGTGTTTAATTTTTACTCACTAGATCTAAGCTCTTTACCTTGTTTCCGTTGGACCTATTTTTTGCATTATATGATTGATATTGTACCATGAATTTAGGGGTTGGATCAGGTTTATTCTTCCTTGCATTTTCCTTTCGCTTGCAATTATAATGCTCTGGAACAAGTACCGTGGCAAGGGAAAACCCTTGGAAGGCTTTCAAGTCACTCCTCCCCCTAATAAGAATGCTGTTGAACAACTTCTTATTTTGCAAGACGCCATTTCACACCTTGAAACATATGTACAGGCCGGAAACATTATTCTCCTGAAAATAAGAGCACTTTTATTTGGTGCCACACCACAGGTTTGACTCCTGGATATTCCATCATGTTTTTTTATTACAAGTATATTTTTTAAATTCTTATGTCCAACATTGTGAAGCTTCATTGTTACTAAGGACAACTGTTTCTGTTCCATAATTTGACTACCTAGGTTTCATAATGTGCCAATTTTAGGACTGATAAAAGTAAAATTATGTTCTTTTGATTGGTAATCCCTGCCTAGGTTGGGATTAAATTGGCATATTGTCCCCTATGTCCTTGTACACTCTGATATTTTTCTGCATTATAGGCTGACATTTTCCTGCATCTTGTGATCAAATATTTGGAAAATTGTAAGATTTGGATGAGTCCATGAAAGTTTATATTATTTGAAGTTTTCCATATTGTAGTGGAACTACGTAACAACTGAATAATTTGATCATTTTTTCACCACTCAGCTGTTTGATAATATGTTGATAATATTTATCTAGTCGAGAGTGGTCCATCCATTCTTCATTTGTATGCTTGCTAGTTATCAAATGAAGAGGCTTAGTAGTAGCAAACGTAAAAAGGTGCTTACAACTCATTATGAGAGACACTTCATAAGAGAAGTTAACTATAGAAGAATTGTGTTTGAATCAGATTTAGCATGTGTTGAAAACACTTGAATGGATAGAGATGCATTTCGTATATTATGTGATATGTTACAAACTAATGGAAGATTAAGTGTAACTAGAAATATGACTGTAGATGAACATATGCAAGAAAATTTTGCTGATACCATGTCCAAGTTAGGTGACTTCTGCCACAGTGCAACATCAGAAATAAATAGACTTACAAATTGCTTTCAATACATGGTTGATGATGCTAATAGAAATATGCAAGTATTTGTTGCGGTTGCAAAGATTTCAGAACTAACTGAAGCTGAGATGGTCAAGTAAGGGAAATTATAACTGGAGATACAGGAAAGACTAATTACTTCTCCATGCCCGATCACTTCAAAAAATATTGTGTAATGCAGCGCTTATACAACAAGACAACTAGTAACCATCAAAGTGAAGTCATATGAAGATTGGTAGCTAGTTGGTTGGTTTCTTTGGTCATGACATGTATTATGCATTTGTCATGAGGCATTATCTTAGGACATTTGGATGATTTTAATTATTTTTCCTTCTGTGGATGGGTATCATTATGGAAACGTAGTTATATAATGACTACTCTTATCTTTAAAATTTAACTTTGCTTGTTTTGTAACTATTTTAACTTAGACTTTACAATTTTGTTATCTTTAAAGTTCTCTGCTGTAGTCATATTTTTTTATTTTATTTTATTAACTCAAGCTTATTTCTTAGTTTCAAAATTTTCATGGTGGGCTTGTTTTTTCATAGTTTATTCACTGTTAATTATGTATCTTAGGATGAGGAAAGAATTTTCTTTTTTGGATTTTTTTTATATTTTTATTAGTTTTATAATTTAAAATAGAAAATAAAATTTTGGGTTTTGAGCTACAATTATTTAGGTACTATTTGTTTATGCTCAAGTCCTACATGTTTATGCGCTAAGTCATACCTATTTATGCTCCTAAATCGTATATGTTTATGCTCTAAGTCTTACTTGTATATGCTCTTAACTCCTAACTGTGTATGCTCCTAAATGCTCCGAGTCTTACTTGTTTTTGCTCCTATGTCCTATTAATGCATGTTCATTGCTTCTTCTCTTCTCATAGTACTACATGTTTTTGCTCTAAGTCTTACTTGTGATGCTCCTTGTCCTATCTGTTTATGCTCTTTTTGTTGTCATATCAATTTATTCTCTTTTCGTACTTGTTTATTCTCCTGTCTCAACTGTTTATTCTCCTTTCCACTACTTTTTCTCTACGAGAAAAAATTATGTGCATATGTATGTTAATGCTAAGGATTCAACCCACACTTAATCACTATGCCATTTCAAGCTATATCAGGTTTAGTTAACCGACCACCAAATTTTACTCAAAATCGAAACTGAAAAACCTAAAATTTGGAAAATCTGGACAGAAACCAAACTGACTGGTTCGGATAACCGAATATTTTTGTTTCGGTTCGGTTTTGCGGTTTTTGGTACCTACTATGTATTGTGTTTTGACTTTTCACGTAAATTGGAGATATAAAAATTTTGATGGAAAAATTGGTTTATCTGGTTTTAAATGTAAAGATTGTCATAGCCAATCTTTTTTCTAAAGCTATGGATCTTGACTTCCCTTTTCTATATTATTCTATCAGCTAGAGGCTGTTTACCTTGGAGACTTGATTTTGTTATGAGTATGACCAGGCATGGGCGGCAACTCAGTGCTTTGGATTTTCACCGGATGTCGGGTTACAGGACATGCGACATGTGACTTATGGTGCTCTTCCAATTGCGTCCCTGAAGCATAAAAGATACTTCTACTTGGGACCCCTGCCAACGTCTTGGAAGTCTCTAACATCGCCATTAGCCTCCATGTTCCACCCTGAAATTTTAACCCGATTCTTTTTCGGAGCTCGCATGCATGCTTGCTCTCTCATGGTTCTTCCCCGTCCCTTAAGATTAGCTTTCCCTCGTGCAAGTGTCATTCATATGGAACATTTACGTTCTTTTTCCTTCAAAGTTCTCATTTGAATATTTGTTTTTACCACCAAGAATCACATTGACAATTGCTCCACCCTGGCTCGTGCTATGGGCTTTGCACCAATTGAAGCGCTCTCCTATAGCGACGTTGATATTTTATCTTTCAATGTCGGCTCTTCCATCATTGTGAAGCATAATTCAACAAGTGTTGGATTGTTCACCTACAAATAGGGAAAGTGGCTGGATTTAGACCATCGTGGCACATGTTAGTTTTACCCTACTAATGACCTCGTCGCTGTAATAATTCAAAGTTGTACAAGAGAAGTCGTTGATTTACATAATTGATAATCACACTTTGTTGAAAAGACAGTGGAGCGAAGCTACCATTTGTTTGGATTATGACTCAACTCCTTTGATTCAGAATCGAAGCTAGCTAGCGTGCGGCGCTATGCGCCATCTCAGACCTCGACTGCAGTAAAGGCTGTCAGGCCCACATGAGCTTGTGTCACAGGTCGCAGCCGCTTGGCAAAGGAGGCACATGTGGCTGCTTGCAGCCTTGCCGCCCAGCCCCACACTTCTAACTATTCTTTTCCTACATTAGCATTTGTTCCTTATTTTATCATTTTAGAAGTTAGAAAACTTTTGACGGGTAAATATATCTAAATCTATCCTACAAGAAATTCCATTGTCCATTATTTTTTGTTTTCTCCTCTATTTTTCTGTGCATTTTTTGCATTTATGTTCAACAAGGTCTCATATTGTGTTTACTCATGCTTTCAGGCCACAGATCTGGTAGTGTTGTATTTGATAGCAATGGCGGCGGTATTTGCCTTCGTTCCATTCAAGTATTTGCTTGTGTTAGCTTTCCTGGAGATGTTCACAAGGGAGATGCCTTTAAGGAAATACACCAGTGATCGGTTCTTAAGACGAATGAGAGAGTGGTGGGTTCGTATTCCAGCAGCTCCTGTTCAGCTACTAAGATCTGAAGAAAACAAGAGGAAATGAACTACTATCATAAGATGTTTTGTTGATAAATTCCAGTGCAGAAGGTGCTTCCAAGCAAGATGACTGTTCTCTTCTTTCATTCCTTCCTGCGAAGAAAATTGTCAATCCAAAAGCTTCAACCATTTTGTTTTTCATAAAATGGTCTGGAATGAATATGTCACGGAATAAATAAATTCCCCTACATAAGAGACTCGGAAATTGCAGACACATGCTCCAATCAAGCTATAGTGCTTATAGTGTTTCTTCTTTGTATTCCTTACTGTAAAGAAAAATGCAGAAAAAAAACAGTTTAACTTCAGTCTTTCAAGGATATATCTACTCTTACTAATTGCTTAGAGTTTAGGATTACCTGGCTAAGGTTACATGTTCAATTACAACAATTGATTTCAGTATGAGTCTCATTATCATAAGCTATTGCAAATCTTGTATAATGTGGTTATAGACTGATAGCGTATTGCATACTTCTGAATTTTACTTACAAATAAACAAGTACTTTCTCAGTTTTTAAGCAAATAGAGAGAAATCTCAAAAGATGTACTGCCCATACATTTATGAAGGACTTGGACTTACCTAGAATCGGATGTTGAATTTTTTAATTTTATTTTCAGAATAGTTTAATCACTCTAAAATAGGAGAATTATATATGCTTTTATATCCCTCAAAATTGTGGTTTTTTTTTTGTAAATAACTAAAATTATATATATTATATAAAATAGAGAAAATTATTTACATGTCCTTATAAAAGAGTGTTGGAGCACCTTCTCACTCATGGGCCTAGAGCTGGATTCTGGGCCGTCTTGCGGCGGCACAACCCAAAGACGATCCGTGCCGTGCACAGGGCGGCACGATGTCGGGCCGTGTCGCACGCGGCACAGGATCGTGCGTCTTGCAAGCCAACGCCATGGCCCGCAGGCAGGCACGACACGGGCACGAAATATTTCGTGCCGGGACCGTGCCTGGCTCACGGGCCGGCCTGAAATTCTGCCACATGGCAACATCTAGTGCCGCCATGTGGTATTTTATTTTTTTAAAAAAAATTGTATAATATATATATATATATATATATATATATATATATATATATATATGAAGAGACTTTTTTCCCTCAAATCAAAAGAGTTGTTGGCAGCTGTAAAGCTGCCAACTGCTCTCTTGAAAGAATAGTTTCTTTTAAAAAAAATTTACAAGAGTAAAGCTGCTGAGGTGACATTTTTTATTTTTTAAATATATATATATATATATATATATATATATATATGAGACAAATCATAATGAGAACCTCTTCTCTCAAAAAACTAAAATAGAATCATCACCACCCCTTTCGCTATCCTTCTCCTCCTCCTGCTGCTCTCTTTAGCTGCAACTTAACAGATCTACACTGTTTATATAAGAAAAAAAATATATAATACATGTCCCAATAGAACTCAAATAATAATTTAATTCGAATATATCCTAATTTTGATATATTTAGTATTAAATTTAAATATATCTTAATCTAGACATATTAAAACTTAAATATATCTTCATTTAAATTTAATATGTCCTGATTGCATCCGAGCCAAGAGAACATATCTCGAGGCAAACATAAACTCCAAAATTGCCCCTGAGAACGTATCTCGAGGCAACCTCAAAATCCCAAAATTGCCCCCGAGAATACTGCCCCCGAGAATACATATCTCGAGACAAACTCAAATCTCAGGATAGCCCGAACACGTATCCCGATCCTAAATAGCTCGAGAACATATCTCGAGGCAATGAAATTTCACATACCGAGGATGCATATCCCAAGGCAGCTCAAGAATGTTGATTGTGAGGCAAAAAAAAAATTATTAATTAATTAATTAATTAATTAATAAAAAAATAATAATAAAAATTAAATTAACATCAAAATAAAATAAAATCAGATCAGAAACCGAATTAAGAAAAAGAAAGAGATAAGTTCAAATTAGAAAAAAAAAAAAAAAACAAAAAAAGATTTTATTATATCAGAACCGAATTAAAAAGAGGATAAGTTCAAATCAAAAAGGGGGTTTATCGGGCCGGTAATTGAGATCTCATGGTTTTCAAAAAAAAATTATATAAAGAGGGAGAAATCAGAGAAAGAAAAAAAAAATCAGAAGACAAAAAAAAAGAGAGGAAGTTAAGGAAAGAAAGAGATAAAAAAGGTTTTTTTTTTTTTCTAAGCCGTCTCTCCGCCCGTCAGGCCTCACCGCACTTCCGTCCCCCCGCGTTGCCACCGCTGACCACCTCTGATCGATGTCACCGCTGCCGGGATGGATACCATCATGGCACGCTGTGGCCCTGTCGCCAAATCAATCCACTCGGCCACCTTCACCGTCGCCTGTACCATCGTCGTTGCCACCTTCACATCGCCGTCGTCATAAGAAAGGCACAGGCTATATAATAGCCTCCCTGCCTCCTTGATGTCCGTCGTCACCGGAGAAGAAAGGCACAGGCTATATAATAGCCTCCCTGCCTCCCTGCTGTCCGTCGTCACGAAGAAGAAGGGCATAAGCTATATAATAGCTTCCCTGCCTCTTTGCTACCCACTGTCATCAGAGGAAGAGTCGACAATCATATGTTTCTCTTCACTGTCCCTGCTCATAAAAAAGGAAATAGAAGAAGAAAAAGCACGAAGTGTTGAAGAAGGAGGTCCTTCTTTGAATCACAAGGACAGCTGCAGAGATCGCATGGGAAAACTAGTGGAGCATGTGTGAGAATCCGAGAGTTCAAGGAAATGATCGGGATCCTTATTGCTGATGCTGCCAATGGGAAAAGGAGAACATCCAAGGCTACTGTAGAAGTAGCGGACGTTGATCAGACACAAAAGCTTGGAGGAGCTGCTGACGAAAGCAAGCATAAAAATTAGATTAATTAATGTTTTGTGTTATTAGTTTTGGGTAGCAGAAATAAGCTGTTGTCCTTTGTAAACATTTGTAAAGCATCTCAGTATCTAGCTATGTGTGAAAACCTATGATATTTACAATGCATGTCAAACGTTTGACTAAATGCTCCAGTGAATCTGAACATAACCATGATGGGTGGTTCAAATCTTATCCTTATAACTTCACTCCAAATTCAATTTTTATGAAGATGTTGAGTTTGTCACACCACCCAGTGAGTGTTGTGGAACTTCAATTCCAACTCCAGGTCTCTAGAAATACTCAAAGCATTTCTAATGTCGAAGCGTTGAAATTGAATTAAGCAATCAAGAAATTGCTACAAACTGTCTTCTGAGAATATCCAGGCTTCAAGGAGGTTCACAACATAACCAAGCGTTGCCTTTACAGAGATTGAAGATGACAATCATTAAACTAAAATTGCTGCAGAAAACTAACAAACATGACTGTTAGAGTTAAAATATTATATGATAACATGACTATAATGGTTTTGAAGAAAAAAGAAAACATCCCAAAGTTATGTTGGATCCATTAATAGATTCTTTAGAATAATAATGGAATCATGTTGCTGTTGATTACCAAGATGGTGATGCTAACAATGATGAAGAGATATTGAAAACCATAATTTGAAGTGAAGCAACACATTCATAAAAAGGTCAAGGGAAATACCGGGTTAATATGAAAACTGGTAGGAGGTTTATGATTACATTTGTTTCAAAGCTTCTGGAGAAGCACTGAGTCACATTCAATAAATTTCATGGTCTCTCACTTAAAAGATATTGCTTAGGAATACAATTTCATGAAAGGTATTTTATAGAAAGATGATGAGAACCATCTACTGAACCCTATATGGTTGCTTATGATATCTCATGTTAAAGACAAGAAAGATGCTGACAAAGATACTCCAACACCCATTAGCACTTCAAATTTGTTCTGAGAGGATGAGAGACAAGATAGATATCATCTAATCAATATTATAGAAAACTACTCATGCAGCAGTTAAAAAAAATATAAGAAGGCACAAAGAATAAATTGTCATATTTTTATTACACATGAAGCAAATGGCATTGGTAGCAGTGGCAGTTTGTCATCATAAAAAAAGTTTCCCCACTAAAAGATGTGCAATGAGAATCCAAATATTGAAGATGCTAGTTGCTACATGTGCATGTGAGAGAGCTAACATCAAGAGCAAACCAATTTGCAGCACTGATAAGTGATTGAAAGGAGATTTTCAATAATGATAGTGCATGTATCTGGAGAACAACGTTGTATGCATGTGACTTGGCCATATTTCTGTTTGTGTTTTGGAGCAATAATATAACCAAAGATGAAGATCATTGAAAGAATCTTGAAACCTATGACCATAACATTACCTTTTGGGTTGACAGTTTGGTTTCGCAGAGGCAATTTTCATTGAATAGCCATTATAATACATAAGCTAAAGTGAGGCTATTATGATAGGGGTTAGGGTTAATTAATTTAAAATAAATATTCAATTGATTAATCATGCTCCAACTGATATGGTCCTTGAGGAGAGCTGCTCCAGCTATGACTATAGAAGTCACTTTGGTGGTCAAGAAAGTTGGTCAAGCTAATGATATCAAATAATACTAGAGTTATAAGTTGGTCAACCTAATAGGACTCTTATTTCCCAAGCTTGATAAGATTATGGTAAAATAAAAAAATTCATACATTCCAATCCGGATTCATCACCAAGGTGAAAATGATATCATGAAAGTCAAAGGCCCATTTCAATAAAAAATAAAAAAAAAATTGGTGATAAGGTAAAAAAAAAAAAAAAGGGGAATGGAAGTCATTGAGATGGTGATTGGTGAGAAATGGTCAATAATCTCTAAAGTTGTGTAGGATTTTCATTGGCTAGTCAAAATTATATATATAAAAAAAATGATGGTTGCTTATAACATAAAAAAAAAATACAAAAGCCCACATTAAATCCGGAATGGGCTAGGTTTCATCTTATGAAGGATAATGAAATGAGCCCACAATGAAGCTTAGATTAAAAATGAAGCTTGGATAAAAAATAGTAATATAAAAAAAAAGAGAAAAAAAAGAAATCATGCAAAACAAGGGAGCTGGGCCCTATGTTTAAAAAAGGGGGAATATAATAAAAAAAAAAAGAAGTGGCTCATTTGAAATTTAAAATAATAATAATAATAATAAAATGATGACGAAAGTTTGGGCCCATTTTATAAGGAGGGCTGATTTAATTTAAAGGGGATCCTGTGACAAAAGTGCAATAAAAAAAAAAAGATTGAACACGTGTATGCATCTCGAGGCAGCGATGACGAGCACGTATCTCAAAGCGTTGATAAATATTACTCCCAAAGTGACATGGGACCAGTGAAATATAAATCCTTAAAGTGATGCACATCTCAAAGCGGCATGTATCTTAAGGCGACAGTGAAACACTCACCTCGAGGCAGTTAATAAGTATGAATTTCAAGGTGGCATACTCATTTCGAAGCGGCCATTAAAATTATGAAATGGTGGTGACATAGCGGCACAAATTTTGAAAGTGGTGACGAGACATGCATTCGAGGTGGTCGATGAAATGGTGGCAAATCACGCATCCCAAGGCGGAAGGCGGCATTATAAATAAATAAAATATATATTCATATGTATATAATAAATGTTTATTTATATGTAATAAATTATTATGATCTACAATAAATGGATTATTTTCATTGCCTTTACTTGTATTTTTGCCCTTAATCGGAGGTTCCCACAACATTGTCTGGGGTAATTAATAATAGAGGCTTGCCTCTATTAGGAATAAAAGAACCCACAAACAAACAAATATGATATTTGTGCTTCGATATATCGTCTGGTGTCACACGATGCCAGGCGCATATTTTCGATCCCACATGCACCACAAGATTCATGGTCGCCCTCAGCTGAGAAGCAGTAGACAAGCTCAATCCCAAGCTTTAGGAGTTGTGCAAAACTGTGAAGTTTTTCTCCAACCTATCAATGCAGATGCTTTGATATGCATCTCCGATGCCATTAAGTTTTATTTCAAAAATTAAAGGAGAATGTTGATATTTTTATTTTATTTTTTTAGAATTTTTTTAGAATTTTTTAGATTTTTTAAAGATTTTTTTTAGAATTTTTTAATTTTTTAGAATTTTAAAAAGAAAATTACTTACGGGCCATGCTTGGCGATGCGAACTGCCCGGCCCGACGACACCCGTGCCAAAGTGCTTCGCGGCCGGGTCGGGCCTCGAAATTCGCGGGTAGGCCCGGCACGAATTGGTCGTGCACGACTATGCTCGTGCCGGTCGTCTTGCGCCCAAAATCCAAATTTCTACATGGGCCAGAGAGTGTTGCCAATGAGTTCCATTTTGATGTGAGAAACTAACAAAGTGAGCACCAAGTGAAATAACACATTTCCCTAAGAACAGTGAATCCGACCAAAAATATAATAGAGATTTAGAGGTGTTATAATGACTAAATTGAAAGGCATTAACCAATGTATATCATTAACAAACTTTAAGATTTCATCCCAAAAAATTCAAACTTTTTAAAAATTATTCACCAAACACCACCTAAAGGCTCCGTTTGAATCAACTTCTAGGAAGCCCATAAGTGTTTTTTTCAAAGGGTTAAAGCCATTTTTGGTCCTTGGAAAGAGGTCCAATATTTATTTCCATCCTAAATTTCAAAAGTTGTTCAATACAGTCTCTGTATTTTGAGTATTCTGTTACATTTGGTTTCTGACGCTGATGTAGCGTTGATGTGGCATATGAATGAAATACATGTATTTTTTTATTTTTTTTATTTTTACAGGAGTTCTAAAAATGAAGCGCAGTAAGGCGGAGGGCGATTTCCGGCGTGGCGGAGACGAAACCCGACGTAACAGAGCTGAGTATAGGCACGAAAGAGATGACCCACGAAGAAGCGGAGCGCGAAATGGAGGATACGAAACAAGGCGTGATGGAGGTGTTCACAGGCGCGGCGGAGATGAACTTCAACGCCATGAAACCTTCACACGACAACGTGTAGAAGCTGCGGAACAACGGCCGGAAGCCCCTAGGAGATATGCCGGACGTCTAGAGGACGGAGACCGACGAGGAGGACCGGGGAAGAGGAAGATACCACCGGAGCTTCCACGGCCCGTGGTACATGCCTCGCCACCGACGAGATCTCCTCCACACTCTCCCTCATTTGTGGAGGTGGTGCGAGGCTCGCCCCCAATTCCAACCACTGGCCAAACCCCACCAAAGGAAAGCAAGACAGATGAAGGCTGGCAGGAGGTCAAGCGCAAGCGCAGGCGACGCAGGAGTAACAGCCCTCAGACAGTCAGAAAGAGCACACCGCCCCTGCATCGCTCACCACCAACACTCCGCACTCCGGCCGGAACCATCAACGTGTGTGGACAGTGCCTGAGGCCTGGACATCGCGCAGACGAATGCCACCGACCCATGACTTGTCGTCGATGTGGCGGAGAGGGGCACAAGGGCCATGCATGCACAATAAGGCACCGGCACACGGTGAACGAGTTTATGCCGAAGCCATTGAAAGCTCAACCACGTAAATCTCAAAGAATAAATGTGACAAATAGCATGGAGCCGCGAGGAGTCACCACACAACCAAACAAAAAGGAAGCCTCCACAAACCAGTAAAGAAGAAAGTGATGAAGACGGTGGAGAATACAATGAAGGATAGTGGAGAAGAACCAGAGCAACTCTACACGTCCATGGCCATCGACTCCGATGTACTCGAAGGACGAGAGCGTATGAAACGCTTCTCGATCATCTCTGTCACCGAGAAAAGGGGAGGGATGGTGCTCACCTCGGACATCAAGGACGTGTTATCATGCTTGATCGACGAACAATGGAGCTGGGAGGTTAAAGAACTCAGAGATGGCCGGTTCATTGCCCCTTTTCCCACGGTGGCGCTTGCAAGACAAACGGAGAAGAAGAGCCCTCTGAAGATGCTATCCTTCACTCTTAAATTCGAGCCGTGGACGCCGGACCTATGGAAGAAGGGTCGCGCCGATGGAGCCATCCGGTGGGTGATCGTCAAACAACTCCCCATGGACTGCTGGAGCAGAGACCTGGTGGCTCGACTCCTGAAGCCCACTGGAGACCTAGTGTACGTGGATGGCCGGAGTGGAGAATATGGTGATGACCTCCGTCTCCTCCTTCGCATTAGAAAACCGAGAAGGCTGCCGGCGAGCATCCACTGTAACATGGGAACAAGGCAATATAATTACACCATCGAGATGGAGAGAGGACAGCCGTTGCTGCCATGGGGAGGTCGCCGGTGCTCAGGGCCTGGAAACAAGGCTGCAGCTGCCCATGATCCTGGAGACCCCCAGGACGGCGAGCCAAAGAGTGCACCTCTGCAGCAACACGCCACCAGCAAGGACAAAGGCAAAGCTCCCATGGTGGAGGGGGAGAGTGCACCTCTACAGCAACCCGCCACCAGAAAGGACAAAGGCAAAGCTCCCATGGTGGAGGTGGACGATGCTCGGGAGAGATGGACGGAACGGCGACCAACAGGGATTTTCATCGGGGAACGGCCGACAAGACCGGCCTGCAACCGACCACCAAACCCAACTCAGCCCCCGGACCATCTCGCCAGCACCGTTCAGGTCTCGGACCACCTCGGCAGCTAGCCAGGCCACTGGACCACCTCGCCAGCCATTCCTACTCGGACCACCTCGGCTAGCTCGGCCACCTGACCACGTACAACGTTGGAAACCGACATGCAGACCCTGCAGAAGCTCGTCGGCGATGGGACAGGAGAGGAGGATGGGATGGAAGATGGGAGGCTGAACGCGGCGATGGGATCGATCGTTGACAAAGGACTGGATCACGTGGAGCACGTCATATGGGAGGAAGCTGATGACCTGCAGCTTGGCGACGTGGACCTCTACATGCAAGCCGCGTGGAGAAACAAAGTCAGTCGCACCGAGACTATTGAAGAAACGGTTCCAATGAACCATGTGCAGCAAGGCACAAACCTAACCCAAGGCTTGACTCTCACCGAGCTAGCCATTGGGTAAGGTGGACCCCACAGCAACTTACAGCAAGCTGTGAGGGTTGAACCCCCTTTGGGTTGGGCACCAAGCCCATTGCCTCTCACAAGGCAATCTATCCCCCCAAATGAGGATGGCCCAAACAAAATCAATGCCAGTGGCTCACTCTCAGCGGCCCAATTAAGTCAGCTACCAAATCCGGCAGGTATGGAAGCCCAATCAGCTCCCATAGCTGAACAGTACCTGGATGCAATGAGTCAGATACCAGCAATGAACTCCCCTGTAATGGATAATGCCAATGCCCAAGCTAATATCTCAATGAATTATTCCAACTACATCATGGCCCATTTTAAACCACAAGAGACAAACATCAAAACCATAACCCAAGGTTTAATGATCGACTTAAGTAAAACAACACTAAAAAGAATAGGAAACACTTGGAACCTACTAACAGAAGAGGCTTGGGATATATTTACCAAAAGCAACAACCTCAGAAACCCCTCCCCCCCAGAACCCCCTATAAAAGCAACAACATTACCTAACACAAGGAGGGATACTGCTCACCCACTACCAACAAACTTTGAGGAAGGTCCATCTCTGGTACCAAAAAAGAGGGGTAGACCAAAGAAAGTCAATCCACAAGACAATTATGCAACACTGGAGGAGCAGAGACCACCACCCAAGGTGTCAAGGAAAGCCAAAACAAAACAAAAAATAGATGAATTGGAGGACCTTCCAAACCTCTCAACAGTTCCCCTAGTTTTATCAGAATGGCCGGGTGCAGACATTATATCTACGGCACTAAAAATCGGGGTCCATCTGGAACATCTGGAAGGCAACGCTGAACGAGTGATCAGGCACCTGAGGCTCACAGAAGCTGAAAGGAATTCTCAGGGGCAAAGAGGCAACTAAGCCCCTGCCCTTGAAAATCCCGGGCTCAAATGGTTTCCTAATGAAAGTAATTTCATGGAATGTGAGGGGTCTAGGGAAGCGGAAAAAACGCTTCCTAGTTAAAGATTTTATTGCAACCCACAACCCTGACGCCTTCTGTCTACAAGAGACAAAACTCCACACTATAAACAACCGCATTTGGAACTCAATTGGGGGAAATCAGTACAAAGGGAAAGTGGTGCTACCAGCAAACAATACACGGGGGGGAGTCTGCATTGGATGGAACCAAACATCCTTTACAATTGTAGCTGAGTACATAGACACCTTCTCAGTGACAACGGTCCTTGAAAGCACGATGGACATGAGCAAGTGGATGATCACCACAGTTTATGGCCCATGTGAAGCCGAACGAAAGAGGGCCTTCTGGGACGAACTGAGATCAATCAGAACACGATGGCAAGGACCATGGCTGATAGGGGGCGACTTCAATGCCACCAGGGAACAAGTCGATAGAAACTCTAGACATCGTGTCACACAGGACCAACAAGACTTCAACAACCTCATTGATGACCTACAGTTATATGATCCACCGCTTACTGGAAGGAAATACACATGGACCAACGGAAGACGAGCGCCAACCATGATTCGACTCGACAGATTCCTGCTATCCCCTGAATGGATGATGGCCCACCCCCGCATCTGGCAAACCGCACTGCCACGAGTCCGATCAGATCATGTTCCCATAGCATTGGAATGCGGAAGGCACGTGCCGAAACAATATCCCTTCCGTTTTAACCGAAGCTGGGGCAAAAAGGAGGGCTTCTGGGACATGGTGAGTGAATGGTGGCGGCAGAATGACTATGATGGAGCAGGCGCATACAAGTGGACCAAGAAGCTCACCCTTATTCGGGGAAGGATCCGTCGATGGCATAAGGAGGAACAACGTACACAACGACAAAGAAAGGAAGAGCTTATACAAAGTATTGAACAACTGGACATTAGATGCGAGCAACACCAACTTACCAGTGAAGAGGAAGAGCAGCTCCGGGCGAATAGGGCAGAATATGATAACCTTATCAGACTTGAGGAAGACCATTGGCGTCAATGTTCAAGGATCACATGGCTTAAGGAAGGAGATAAGAACACAAGGTTCTTCCACTCCATTGCAAATCAGAGAAGGAACAGGAATTGGATTCATCAACTAAATGTGGCGGGAAGGACCATAAACAACCCAACTGAGATCACCAAAGCGGTGACAGACCACTTCACTGAAGTATTTGGGCGCAAGAGACAATTTAGATACCATGTTGACTGGACCCAAATGTTTCTAGGGCTAACCCCAGTAGACCTGTCAAGCCTGGAAGAGCCTTTCTCCGAGCAGGAAATACATGCGGCAATTCGGGAGCTTAACCCCGAAAAGGCGCCTGGACCAGATGGATTCCCAATGAACCTCTACCAGCAAGGGTGGAATTTCACTAAGGAGGACATTCTGAAAACTTTTTCCGAACTATATGAGGGAAACGCTGATCTGGAAAGGCTAAACTGGGCCCACGTCCTCTTAATACCAAAGAAGAATGTGGCGACCTCGATCGCGGATTACCGCCCGATAAGTTTGGAGAATTGCTCCATCAAGATCATCACAAAGGTGCTAGCAAAGCGACTGCAGGGTGTCATCTCCGACCTGGTTAATGAAAATCAGACCGCCTTCATCAAAGGGAGATGCATACAAGACAGCATTGTCGCCGCCGAGGAGATTATCTACAATATGAAAAGAAATAAAGGGGCTTTGCTTAAGATAGACTTTGAGAAAGCCTTTGACTCGGTAGACTGGGAATTCCTCCTCGGCATCGCATGCAAGGGGATTTGGACCGCGATGGACTGGATGGATCAAAAAGATCCTACACTCCTCAAAATCCAATTTCCTAATCAATGGCCAACCTACAGGATACGTGCGACATCAAAGAGGACTGCGACAAGGAGACCCGCTATCCCCGCTACTTTTCATCCTAGCAATGGATGTCCTCACCACGATGGTGACCCTTGCTACAAGAGCAGGCATCCTGGAGGGATACCGACTGGGCAATGTGGCTTAAGAACAAATCTCGGCCCTGCTCTATGCTGATGATCTATTAATTATCAGCTCAGAAAAGAGTAGCGACTTCAGAACTCTGAAGCTGATTTTCTATCTATTTGAAGGCATCTCTGGATTGAGAATCAACTACGATAAGAGCTCCCTCATACCTGTTAGGCTGACCGGGGAAGAAGCAAGGACTCTGGCAGCCACAATGGGATGCCGTACGAGCCCCCTCCCGACAAATTATCTTGGAATCCCACTTGCTGGAAGCAGACCAAAAAAGGAGGACTGGGACCGACTTATCCAAAAAGTCAGAAACAAACTTGCGACATGGAAAGGTCGCTTGCTATCACTAGGCGGGCGCATCACCTTATTAAATTCAGTGCTCTCGGCAATCCCAAACCACTGGATGGCATTGTTTAAACTTCCGCTCTGGGTCATTCGACAGATTGAAGGTATCCGCAGGGACTTCCTATGGCGAGGACTCAACCCTGAATCAAAAGCATACCGATTGGCAAAATGGGAGACCCTAACTCGGCCCAAGGACATGGGAGGATGGGGGATTTTAAACCTAAGAGCTTTCAATGAAGCATTCCTCGGAAAGTGGTGGTGGCGACTCCTAAATGGCCAAACTGGGATATGTGGCAGGATTATCACGCGAACCTACTTTAGAAACTCGACGATAAATCCATATAAACCTACACAAAACCGGGTATCCTTCTTTTGGAAAGGAGTAGTAGAGTCTCGAGACCTCACCATGGCAAGGATGGGAGTCACACCAGGTTCAGGGGAAACAGTAAGGATATGGTTTGACAACTGGATTGATGGTTGCAGCCGTTACAGACGATTCCCTGAGCTCCAAACTTTATGGTTAAAGGCAGAGCATACAATTTCGGAGGCTCGACAGCTACAAAGAAGGGGAGTGGCGCTTCTTAGACCGGGGCCCCTGTCACAAGGGGCAATGGAAATGATGCAAGGCCTACAAGAGTACCTTGTTCAAGGAGACACCCAACAGATGGATAAAAGACACTGGACGCTCACTCCAAATCAGGAGTTCACAGTCAAGTCCCTCTACCTCTTCCGGATGGATGGGGGCATGAGAAGCACTACCCCAACAACCTTCTGGAAACAACCCTGCCCCGCCAAAGTCAGATTCTTCGCATGGTTGGCAAAGGAAGACAAACTTCCCACATTGCAAAACCTAGCGAAGCGGAACTGGCAAGGGGAGCGGACTACCTGCTATCTATGCGAGACCCAGGAGGAAACCACCGATCACATTTTCGCCCGATGCCAATATACAACCGAGCTGTGGACTCACTACACCCAGATTCTCCAAATAGGGGCCCCCCCGAGTAGGATAATAGACCTATGGGGGGAATCCTCGATTGCCATGAATCTAGGAAAGGAGCTTCGCACGGGGTGGCAACTGTTAGCAATGGCAGCCACCTGGACTATATGGTTGGAAAGGAATAGACGGTGCTTCGAGGACAAACGACGTGTTTGTAAACGACTCATCCGACAAGTGGACTTCCTTTTTCTCTCATGGTTCAGCAACGCACCCGCCACCAAACAGTTGCAACTGCAGGCCATGTGTGCCCGCATCAGACACAGCCTCGCCATCAATAGGGAGGAGCACAGTCTGAGACCCCTAGATGCGGACTTTGAGGACACAAACACTGACAACGCATCGATGACATTTACGAGACCCCTGATCCGACCATCTGTAACACATGGAGCCAATGAGGGATCCATATAAAAATGAAAATGGAAATGTCTGTATCTGTAAGTCTTCATTTTCAATAAAGTAATGTGGTTTATCCACTTTTATCAAAAAAAAAAAAAAAAAAAAAAAAAAAAAAAATTACAGGTGGTCGTATTTTGATGATGTGGAGGGCCAGCTGGACTGCTGACGTGATATGCCTTGTGGCAAATTTTTAAATTATTTTTATTTTTTATTTTATTATTTGTTATTTTTTAAATTTTTTTTTATTTTTCAAAAAATAAAAATAAATAAAAAATTAAGGATAAAAAAAAATAAAATAAAATAAAATTTTTTGCCACATGGCATGCCACGTCAACAGTCCAGCTGGCCCGCCACGTCATCAAAATACGACCACTTGTAAAATAAATAAAATAAATAAATAGCATGTATTTTATTCGTATGCCATGTCAGCGCCACATCAGCTTCGGGGATCAAATGTGACAAAATACTCAAAATACAGGGATTGTATTGAAGAACTTTTGAAATTTAGGATGGAAATGAACAATGGACCTCTTTCCTGGGACCAAAAATGGCTTTAACCCTTTTTTATAAGTTAAACGTTTTTGGGAAAGAAAAAAAAAAACCGTTTGTATTGGTTTTTTCAGATAAACAGAAGTTGTAAAAAAAAGTTGAAAAATGCACTTTTTCATAAGCCAATCCAAACGAGGCCAAAGGGTTGCTGAAAGAGGATTTGGGAGTTTCAATTATAGATGGTCCTCCTCAATATCCAAGAGGACAAGTCTGATTCCCTTGTTGAACTTGATGTTCATGCAAACAAGAAGTGTGTCCATGTTGTTGTTGAATCAAAGTTGTCACGTCTCAAACCCAACTCGACAGATCTGATGTGACAAACGACCACATGCTCACCTGGTGTAAACCCAATGAACTTGCAAGACCTCGAAACCTATATCACAATTCTAAACATAAAATTTGGATAATATGGATTTAACGCAAGTACACCAACATAGTATTAATATCATTACATAGTCCAAGTCTATAAACAAAAATTTGATGGACATCAAACATTACTACCTTGAGCACTTGGGGTACCACTAGACAGTCCCTTGGTCTAGTTAGCAGCTAGTCTAACTACTCCTGACCAGGAAAAATTCAACAACAACAATATGAGCTTGACAACCCAATAAGCAATCCACTAAAAAAACTTATTTATAATGAGTAATTATAGCCATTATGGCGACCGCACAGGTAGAGACATGACAAAGATACTATGGAATTAACTATGGCAGGGAGGCATAAGAGATGCATGGTTTGGAGGTATGAGGGCTGACAAAAGCCACTTTTACTAGGCCATGAAGATGCGCCAAACGTTAAAGTCTAGAAAGAAGAACATCTTTTCAACAATGTGGAACATATAAAGAGAATGGAATCTTTGCTACTTCTAAGCCATATATGAGTATTTATATATGTCCATCTATAATCAGTGATGATGTTCCTAACCATTCCCAACCTGGTTTCATTTTGTATCATTTATGTAAACTCCTTGTCTGCTAATTTCTGCAGAAAGTGTTTTGTTGAAACTCACATCTGGAGTTTGCTCTTTGTTAATTAATTAACATGATTTTGAAATATATATTAGCAAACCTATTTTAGAAGGGTATATTAGCAAACCCATATTAGTAATTTTATCTTATTCCATCCATTAGTTGGACATCATCAATAGTCAAATTAACCACAAGAGTATATAAACACAAAAAAAATTAGTAGGAGTATAAAAGTAAATATCACTTTTACAAAGTATTTTATGTAATTTTAAACTTTTAATATAGAAAACATGAATTTTAATCAAGTCGCTCATAGTTTTTCATGAGGAGGGTTCGAAACAAATGATGCTGACTTGTTAGATTGCACAATGATGGTGTTGATATCATGAATTGACATATCAAAGCAAAGGTGAGAAATTATGGTGATATTCTCGTGAATGGGGCAATTTTGGGTGCGCTTCAGTCTTTTGGCCATAACTTTGGCTATGGGTGTCGAAATCGCTCATAAAACCTCAATCCGCAAAGCTCTTTTTGGCGCACACACCATGGTCACCAAGCTATGCTCAATGTACATTGTTTTCGACCTTAAATCCTGTTGTTTTCCCCACTGGATCACTATTTTAGGTTTTTTTTGTTATTTTTGGTAATAACAAAGAATCTATATAGCCGACCCCATCTAGTATGGGATTATGGATAAGCCGGTTAAAAATATATATTTCATTAGCTTTTTTGGGATATTTTTCTGCTTTAACATGCCAAGCCCTTGTGGAATTATTTATTTATTATTCTTTATAGGAGTCACTTTCATAGGTGTTTAGAGTCAGGCCGGCCGCAAATGAGGCCGGCCACTCTAACACCCAAAACCAAACCAAAAAACCCACCCTTGGCTGAGTGTTAGAGTGGGCCGGCCGCAAATGCGGCGGGCCTAACTCTAACATATATATATACTCTTAGAGTATAAGATAAAGATGATAAGGATACTCACTATGAAAGTGGGCATCTCACTCCTTCAGAGAAAATCCCTCTCCTCCAAAGAGTGTTCCAAAATATTTTCTTGTAAAATGTTTTCTTGTGAATAAAGTGTGTACTTTGGTTTGGTTTGATTTGCAAGTTTCCTTCTCCAGGTTTTTTCACTTTTTTTCCCCCTCGAACGAGAAAGCTTTTCTTGTGAAGGTATGGCCACAAATATATATATATATATATATATATATATATATATATATATATATATATATATATATATATAAGAGGTTGATATTATGTGGCCGGCCTTATCACTGTGCAAGTGCAGTCGTCTCGTTTTGGCCCACTTGCACACTGTTTTGAGGAAATCCAACCGTATGGATAGAAAGAATATCGAAAAATAAGCTAGTGTGTCAATTTTCATATAATTTGGGAACTTGTAGGGTCTTCATCTGAAAGGGTGAAATTTTGAATCGGTAAAATTTTTATAAATTTTCACTCGTTAAGATGAAGACTCTACAAGTTTCCAAATTGTATGAAAATCGACATGCTAGCTTATTTTTCGATGTTCTTTCCATCCATACTGTTGGAAATACTTAAAACACTGTGCAAGTACCCAAATGGGAGGCGACCTTACTTGCACAATAATCTGGCCGGCCTTATAATATCACTCCCGTGTATATATATAGGGTCATGTTACTATGAGGTTGGCCTTACTACTATTCAAATAAGGTCGCCTCATACATATATATATATACGCCTTTAATACTATTCGGCCGGTAGCATGTTGCGGCCAACCCATTTTTCCACACTGTACACATGGGGTGGTGTACAGTGTGGGTTTTAGATTTTAAGGTTTGGGGTGTTACAGTGGGTCGGCGGCACCGTAACACTCCTATATATATATATATATATATATATATATATATATATATATATATATATATATATATATATATATATATATATGTTTGTAAGAGTTATAGATATATGCTGGAATATTAAGTTTATAAGGTTATATGAGCAATTACAAAATTTTGAAGTACTCTATGTACTCAATTATGAGGTTTCACGGGGTTATATATGCAAAAAACCCAAAACCCCAGTTATTTTGGGAGACGTCGAGAACTACAGGGCTGGAAATCCAACGCGATGGTGGGCGGCCTTCTGAGAGACAGCACGTTCGCCGGCCACGCCGCAGCGGCGACTGGCTCCGTTGCCGTCGCCTCCTCCCTCACTTACCCCTTCGACACGCTTAAAACCCTTCTCCAGGTATTTCCTCTTCCAATCCTTTTCGGAATCTAGTAGAAAACAAGTTGAAAATCAATCCTTGTGATGTTTTGACTGCTTTATTGCTTTTCATGGATAGGTTGGTGCTGGTTCTGGTCAGAAGTTGAGTTTCTCTCAGGTTGTTGACAGAGTTCGATCGGTGTCAGGGTTTTCAGGTGCATTCCTCAATTGATTTCTTGTTTGGCAGTATCGCAATGGTGGTCACTCGTTTTTGGCTTGAATTTTGTTTTTGGCTTTTTATTTATACAATTATGCTTTGAGAATTTGTGTATATTGCTGTTTTTGTCCTGTCCAGCTTTGTTTTTATTTATCATGGTACAGCAAGAAAACCTGCTGCTTTGATCATTCAACATGGGTTGTGTTTTCATCTGCCTTAATGCTTGATTCTAAGTTCAATTGGTCATGGTAAGAGTGTTAATGGTCATTATCCTTAGAACACTATAAGAGAGGTGATATTGTGGTTTTTGGTCTGTGAAGATAGCTTCTTCCATAACTCTCAGAACTTTTTCATAGCGGCTCTGTTCTATGCCTCTTGACAAATTCGAAATATCATTCTATGTAGTTAAGAATCTTGAGATAACTGAATTGGGGTGTGTGGTCAAGTAATGGAAACTTGATCAAATTCTTAGACATGAGAGTTTCTTCTCATCTAGCTCCACTTGAATGAAATGTGCAAAGACACCTCAGAGAAATTGGTGTAGGCTCCAAAACCTAATGCCATGGTTGTCATATAATGCTTTGCCATTGTGCTTGCCAGTGAACTATGATCGTCCATCTTTCTTTTCAAAATGCTTAATTTGTTTTTATTTTTTATTTTTTTATTTTTTATTTTTTTTCTTAGAGACTAAAAATGTTGGAACTTGAAAGTGGATAGTTTATGATCATTTGATGAATGAAGGTATGTTGAAGATATCCAAATGTTTGTGGGCTAACATCCCTTGCAATTTTCCTATCCTTTAGAATGTTATGTGAAATCATTCCAAGTTAGAATACCCTTTTTGAAGAACTTGAGGAGTCTACAAAAGGTGCATGCCCAATGTTGCAGATAAACATTCTCTGGTTAATGGGATTTGTTTCTTGTATTTGTATAAATGCGAACCTTCCCCTTATGGTCATTATTTCTATTAAAGCTCTGTTAGCACAATAAACGTCACAAGAACTTTTCTGCATCTTATGCAAATTGTTGCTTATTTAACTTGATGTTCTTATGAAGCTAGTTGTACCCATTCAACAATGAATTATAATCATATGAAAATCATTATCAGTTTTTCTATGACCTATTATTATTTTTGACATCCAAATTATGTTTATTTTAATAATTATAACTAAAATTTATAATTTAAAGTATAACTATTAGAAATTAAAATCTAAATCTCCATGCCCTAAATCCTAATTCAATGAAAGAAGAGAGATGAAGCTCATGGTGATCATGAATTAACTGCTTTTAGCAATTCGGTTCTCCCATGGCAAGGGCTTAGCATGAGCTTCAATTGTAGTGGATCTTAAAGCAACTATGCCTTCTCCATTTTCTTTCTTATTTCCATACCAATGAGTTTTTCTTCTGAGCAATGATATATTTAAGTTATTACATGTAGATGTGAGTTTTAATTTGTGGCACTGTCTGTTCTTTTTTAATCTTATTATGGTCAGGTCAAGGCAGCTTAATGACTAAATGAGTTGCTATATCATCTGATATTGGTAGTATTCTTCTATTTGTTAGATTTGGATTATTGGAAATGAGCTTACCCTTGGAATGAAATTTGCTCTTTGTTCATGAGGCAATCTCTGCAAGGGCTAAAAGCATTCTTGGATGGTTAAGGTCATCCACTGTCTAGGTGCTGAATAGCTACCAAAAATAAATAAATAAATAAATAAATAAAATCTTAGACTAATACAAAATCCAAACAAGTATGGATAGTTGATATTGAGTAATTGAATTTGGCTTTAAATGTGAGTAGTCATTTATGGATTCCTCACTTTTTGCAATTTAAAAATTGTTTGGGTTACAATTTTAAAAGCTTTTTGAGCTAAAGATTATGTATAGAAAGTGAATATTTTATTTTTGAGCAAACTTTGAAATTTTTTTTTTTTTGGGAAGAAGAGCATATCGGTCAGCGACCCTCTGCTAAGACCCATGGGCGTGCGCCCACTCGGGTTCAAATCGCAGGTTAACGGGATTAAAGGTTTCTTTACCCTCCACGTGCCTACAGACCCGCCTCGAGTGAGCGCCCTCAGCGTGATTCGACCCCGGGTGGGGTGCGAAGCACGCGACCGTGTTGCCGCTTGGCTGTCAAGCCTTTGGCGCAAACTTTGAAATTTGATATGAATGCTGATTGTATGATGTTGCTTAGCTGGCCTTTATCTTATCAAGGTATTCATATTTGTTGAACAATATTTTAGGTTTGTACAGTGGGATTGGTTGGTCAATGCTGGGGATAATGTCCGGCATGGGAGCTCGTTTTTTTTTTTTTTTTTTGATCAATGCGACAAGCGCACTCCAGAGGATAAATCAAAAATAGGACGGGACATGGCAGCTCTCTAGTCAGGATAAACCTGAGCCTCTCAAGCCCACGTGGAGGAACCTCGCACGCGTGTGTAGGCCACCGCACTGGTGTGCTACACAACCACATCCTTGCAACTCTGTCGCAGCGGGGATTCGAACCAAGGCTTGTCTCCCATGCGCAGAGGACCTTTGCCGCTCGGCTGTGACACCTTTGGCATGGGAGCTCGTTTTGGAATTTATGAAATTTTGACAGCATTCTATAAAGGTATTATCATTTCTCATAACTTTGTGGTCTTCTGTGTTTCAAGTTAATATTTGCATTCTTTTATGTAGGTTATAGTTTATCAAACATTTGTTATTTCATTTACAAACGCATGCTTAATGGTTGAAGTTCAAAGTTGATTAGTATACTCTTAGGGTGTGATTAGGGAGTGTTTAAACGAGTTTAAACTGGTTTAGACCCATTTACCAAACAAACTTATTCTTGTTTTATTATCCAACTAACCAAAGTGGCCCTTACTACCAAATTTAGTAACCCCATAACCATACTTTATAAACACCATGTAAAAATATTTAATTAATGGTAATTAGTGTTAACCCATAAATTATGATTAATGGTAATTAATCATATATATGATTAGATAATCACATGGGGGTAAAACAGTTGATTATCATCATCATCACCTTTTTTTATTCATTATACATTAACCACTAAAAATTTAAAATTCATTAATTTTTCCTCACCAAAACCGTACATTCATTTTTGAAAAGTTAGATACGCTAGGGTTTAAACCCATTTTCACAAACACCAACTTAAGTCTTTATTTAACTACATCCTCTGTTATTAACATTCTTACATGTTCTTGTTTAGTGAGCTTGTTTTGCTTGAATAAAATGAGGCTGACTACTCTTACTCAGGATTTAAAATGGCTAGCTTTACATTTTTTATTTATAACCTAATCAGTTGTTTGAGCATAAGGGTTGAGGATTTATTTTAATTTTGCAGATGGAAGGGAAGATAACTATGTTTATGTTTCTGAAGCCCTTTTGGCTGGAATTGCTGCGGGTGCCACAGAAGCTGTTGTTTGCACACCATTTGGGGTTTGTTTGGATTGGCTTTTGAAAAAAGTGTTTTTTTAAGTTTGATAGAAGGACTTCCAGAAAAAGTGCTTCTCAGAGTAAGTTAAGCACTTATGTTATTTTTGTATTTGGATATGTTAATGCAGAAGTAGTTTTATAATAATAATAATAAATAGAAATAAATAATTATAATAATAATCAAGGGTGTTTTGGTAATTGATATAGCTTTGAAAAGGTTTGAAAGGGGTATTTTAGTAATTGACACTTTTTAAAACAGCTTCTACAGAACAGCTTTTTTCAAAAGCTACAAATCACTAGCTTCTGAAAAAAGCTGTTTTTCAGCTTTTTTTACAGCTTCTGCTTTTCTGAAGAAGCCCATCCAAACATGTTATTTTGCCCCAGAAGCGCTTAACTTACTCTAGAAGCGCTTCTGGGGCAAAAAAAAGCCCATCCAAACAAGGCCTTGAACTTCTTAAACTCCGCGGACAGGTGAGCTCTACTTCTCATTCTAGAAGTATGGGCTCCACAAAGAACCTAATAGAGCTTGCTCCAGTTGCTTCAAAATTATTACCTAGCTATAATCCAGATCTGAAGGCATGGAATCAAACTCTTGGCATTTTGTCTACCTTACCCGAAAAAAATTCAAATATGGTTGTTGCATTAAAGCAATATCCATGGATGTTAACTGGTTCTGGAAGACCTCCACTTGCATATGAAGTTAAACAGCCTGCAGATATCATCTCTTTGGAGGGTTGGAAGGCCCTGTGGAGAGGTCTTCGTCCTGGAGTAATTCGGGACTGTGTTTTTGGTGGTGTCTTTTTCTCAACATGGCAGTTCATTCATATAAGAATGCTCAACTGGAAGGCACTTGACATTAATCCTCCTCCCAGGTTCTCATTTTGGGTAACTGTAAAAGTTTCTACAAATCCACTTGGTTACAATTTATTGATACATAACAATGATACATTATCCCTAAATTATTATAACAAATGTTAATCATCACATGAGCAACCTATTGTTACTACCATCATATAGGAATGCTTAACTGGAAGACTCTTGACATTCACCATCCTCACAGGTTCTCATTTTGAGTAACTTTAGAAGTTCTATGAGTCCACTTGGTTGCAGTTTATTGATTGATAACAATGATGATTCTCACTATATTATTATTACGAATGTTAATTATCACATGAACAACCTATTGTTACTAACCATCATGCCCTCTTTTATGCATGTTTGATCATGTGTGATGTGTGTTCTTGAGACGGATATGCGCCTCTAGTTATCTTTAATATTGAGGAAGATACACCCATTATCATCTTTCATAATACATGGCACTTTTTGATTGCACTTTGTTTATAATTGGATCAACTATTGAGTTGAATTGTATTTGTCTTAGTTCTCATTCGATAATGAACCTCAATTCTTGAAAGAGTTGAATTTATTTCTAATGCTTACGCTATCCGGTTCTATTCGACCGCTTTATGTCTATATCCGTGTCCATTGATGGAATTGGTCCTGTGTCCCCACCGGCCGCTAGTCTTCTTCTTTGGAGTTTCTGGATCTATAGCTGCTGCTGCTTCTCACACACTTGACACCGCTAAATGTCGCTCACAGTGTATTGTGATCCCTAAGGTAATCATAGATAATTTATGTAGCACATCAACAATTTATCTAGTCTAAAATGATCAAAAGAATAATATAAATGATGCTCTTAAGGGAATTAAAAATTTTGGGAAAGAGATGTTAATATATGGGCCCCACCTGAGTATTAGCCTACTTGAGGCTGTGTACATGCTTATCTTCCAGCGGGGTTCTTTCAGTGGTGTTTTCCTTTTCTCTCTTTTGTGTGCGCCTGTGTGTGTGGGTGGCGGCTCTGTGGCATTGAGGTATGCCCGACCCTCTTCTCATCTAACATGGTATCAGAGCCTTCGATCGCCTTTCATCTCCTCCTCCCTGCTCGCGATTCCCGTGCACGACTATCCCCTGTGCACGCCTCTCCTGCGAGCTCCTGATAGAGCACCACCCTGCGGATCTTGCGAGCCTTGCATGATCTCCTCCCCTGCGGCGTACAACCTTCACCTTCTTCTTCTTTGCAGCTCCTGACTTTCTGCCTCCCTGCGCGCGATCTACTTCCCCTGCGACGCGCGAACTTCTCCTCTCCACGGCGCACGATCTTCTCTTCTCGGTGTGCCCACACAATGACTTCGACCTGACTGTGCTGCCAGCGACCTCCAATGTTCAGTTTCAGCCCTCTTTGTTCAACTTGTTTCTGAAGTGGGAGGGATAATAGAATGTCAGTAAATTCAAAGGAGATCTTATTGCTGGATTGACAATTGCAAGTCTATGTATTTCCTTCAGCATAATCTCAGGACCGGGGCCAAGAATTGAGTATTAGATTCTCTAGAGCAGTCTATTCTATGGCGTTTTTACCTCCATAGCTTTCAGCACATCAAGTGCAGTCAGTGCAATATCTAGCTTCCCCATTATCTTCTTTCGCTCAGCTAATGCCAGAAGATCAACATGCTTTTACTTTGTTTCGGCTTTTTCAGCAATTTCAGCGTTTTCAGGAGTTTCAACTGATGGACACCTCTTCTATGGGTCGTGCTACCTCTGCTCAGGTTACTCCTTCTGCTTCTGTCTCAGGTACTCCCTGTCCTCTATGGCTCCTGGATTCTGGTGCGTCTCTGCATATGACTTCTGATGCCACTCACCTCATCCATTGTCGCCCTGCTTCACAAATCACCCGTGTTCGTATTGCTGATGGCACCCCACTACCTGTATCCTCCATTGGTCATCTTACCACTAGTTCCTTCTCTGTCCCCTCTGTTTCTCATGTTCCCCGTCTTTCCATGAATCTTATGTCTGTTAGTCAGCTCACTGACTTTGATTGTCAGGTTATCTTTGATCGTACTTCTTGTCGTGTGCAGGATCGCAGCGGAGCAGTGATTGGAGTTGGCCAACGCCATAGTGGAGTGTACGCTCTGGAGTCTCTTCACCTTCCGTCTTCTTCTGCACCGGTCTCGCATTGTCATGTTGTTGTTTTAGACTTTCACCAGTGGCATCATCGCCTAGGTCATCTCTGTCCTTCTCGTTTGTCTCCATTAGTCAGTAGTGGTTCCTTAGGAGCTGTCTCTCCTAGGTCTGATATTATATGTTGTGGTTGTAAATTTGGTAAACAACTATAACTACCTTACCCGTCGAGTCAGTCTTGGTCATCTGCTCCCTTTGAACTCATTCACTCTGATGTATGGGGTCCTGCTCCTTTTGTTTCCAAAGGTGGCAATAGATATTATGTTTTATTTGTGGATGATTGCACTCGCTTTACTTGGGTTTACTTCATGCATCATCGTAGTCAGTTAGTTCACATCTATCGCACCTTTGTTGTTATGATTCACACTCAATTCTCTGCCTCTATCAAGACCTTTCGGTCTGATTCAGGTGGAGAATACACTTCTCATGCTTTCCGCTCGCTTCTTTCCTCTGAGGGCACCTTGCCTCAGCTATCCTGTCCTGGAGCTCATGCTCAGAATGGGGTTGCTGAGCGCAAGCATCGTCATATCTTGGAGACCGCTCGTGCTCTTCTTCTAGGGTCCTCTGTCCCGCCTCATTTTTGGGCTGACGCCGTTAGTACTGCAGTTTATCTTATTAATCAGCAGCCTTCCTCTATTCTTCGTGGTCGTAGCCCTGGTGAGTGTCTTTACGGTACTCCTCCTCGCTATGATCATCTTCGTGTCTTTGGATGTCGATGCTTTGTTTTGCTCCCTCCACGGGAGCGAACAAAGCTGACCGCCCAGTCAGCCCCCTGTGTCTTCCTTGGCTACAGTCTAGAGCATAAGGGGTATCGTTGTTATGATCCGGTTGTTCGGAGGATGCGTTTTTCTCGGGATGTCAGATTCGATGAGTCCACTCCCTTCTATGCATTACCTTCCTCTACTGTCTCTTCCTCACCCTCTGTCTCCTTATCTTTTCTTTTCCCAGCTTCTTCTTCTTCTAAGGAGTCTACTCCTTTGCCGTCTTCTCTTGCACCTACATCGGTTGTTTCCCCTGTCTTTCCTGAGTCTGTTGAGTCCACTCCTCCTCATTCTGATCTTCCTCTTCTTCCTCCTCCTCTTCCTCCTGCCCATCCTCCTATTCGTTTGCACTATAGTCGACGACTCAGAGCTTCTATTGCAGCTCCACTTGGTACGGTTTCTTCTATTTCTGCTCCTGTTGATGATCCAGCCACTGAGGTACCTTCTCACACCTACTCTCTTCGTGACCGTTCCACTTTGACTCCCCCTACCCGTTTTGCTGCTGCTAGCACCAGTTTCTCTGGAGTTCATGAGCCAAGTACCTATCGTGAGGCCGTTCAGTCCCCTGAGTGGCGCATTGCCATGACAGAGGAGCTTGATGCCTTGGCTCGTACTCAGACTTGGGATCTTGTTCCTCTTCCCGCGCATGCTGTCCCGATCACCTGTAGATGGATCTACAAGGTAAAGACTCGGTCAGATGGGTCTATTGAGCGCTACAAAGCGCGTCTGGTAGCTCGTGGGTTTCAGCAGGAGTATGGACGGGACTACGAGGAGACTTTTGCTCCTGTTGCTCATATGCACACAGTTCGCACCTTAGTTGCTGTGGCTGCTGTTCGTAGTTGGGCTCTTAGTCATTAGATGTGAAGAATGCTTTTCTTCACGGTGACTTACAGGATGAGGTTTATATGACACCTCCTCCTGGCTTTCCGACTTCTCCAGGGATGGTTTGTCGCCTTCGACGTGCTCTTTATGGTCTCAAGCAGGCACCCCGTGCCTGGTTTGAGGGTTTCAAAGATCGCTTGTTGAGGCAAAGTGTTTCACTGCGAGCATTCATGACCCAGCCTTGTTCACTCACTCTTCTTCTCGGGGTCAGACAGTTTTGCTTCTCTATGTCGACGACATGATCCTTACCGGTGATGATTATTCTCACATTACCTTTGTGAAGCAGAAGCTGTGTGAGACTTTTATGATGACAGATCTTGGCCCGCTCCACTACTTTTTGGGCATTGAGGTTACTTCCCATCCTGATGGGTTTCGTTTATCTCAGCAGCGCTACATTCTGGATCTACTTGCTCGCTCTGGTCTTACAAATAACCGTACTGCTGCCACACCGATGGAGCTTCATATACAGCTTCGGGCCTCCGATGGGATACCTCTACCCGATCCTACTCGCTATCGTCATTTAGTGGGTAGCCTGGTCTATCTTGCCGTCACTCGTCCTGATATTTCTCATGTTGTGCATATCCTCAGCCAATTTGTGGGTTCTCCTACTTCTGTGCATTATGCCCATCTGCTTCGGATTTTACGCTACCTGCGTGTAATCGCTTCTCGCCTATTTTATTCTCGGCGATACCATCTCTACAGCCATGTGCTTACTCAGATGCTACTTGGGCGAGTGATCCAGATGATCGACACTCTCTTTCTGGTTATTGCATATTTCTTGGCTCTTCTCTCATTGTTTGGAAGACCAAGAAACAGACTACTGTTGCCCGCTCCAGTGTTGAGGCTGAGCTTCGCGCCCTTGCTGTTACTACTCAGGAGATCATCTGGATACGCTGGTTACTTCAGGATCTTGGTGTTCATATTGATAGTTCTACTCCCCTTCACTGTGACAGTACGGGTGCCCTTCAGACTGCTACTGATCCGGTCAAGCGTGAGTTGACGAAGCACATTGGTGTTGATGCTCATTTTACACGGTGCTCTGTTCGTGATCGGACGATTTCTCTGCATTTTCTTCCTTCTGAGCTGCAGGTGGCTGACTTCTTCACCAAAGCTCAGACAGGTGATCAACATTCTTTTCTTTTGTCCAAACTCAAGATGGTTGATCCGCCTTGAGTTTGAGGGAGGGTGTTAATATATGGGCCCCACCTGAGTATTAGCCTACTTGAGGTTGTGTACATGCTTATCTTCCAGCGGGGTTCTTTTAGTGGTGTTTTCCTTTTCTCTCTTTGTGTGCGCCTGTGTGTGTGGGTGGCGGCTCTGTGGCATTGAGTTATTGATGGGTGTGTTTTCCGCAAGTATACGGGTCGTGATCAAGTAATAAAGTGGACTATGGAAGTCGGATGTCGAACCCACAAGGAATAAAGATTGCTAAGTGTAAACCAAGCTTTACTAACCTAGTCTAAATGGTAATTTGGGGGGTTTTGGTTTTCAAAACTAAAGAGCTACAAAGGATTGCAAATAAGAACTGAAAATTGAGAGTTGATTTGAGGTGAATCAATGGCAAGAGAGGATACTTGGGTATGTATCCCTTTTGGATTTCAATTCTAAAGATGAGCAAAGATGTTTATGAATCAACGTTGGTATTTCTTGTGCCAATAGTCCCTAAATTATATCCAATCCCTCTTCCAAGGTGGTTGGATAACTAGTCTCCTAGGACTTGATATGAAGCTCAAGGGATAATTCCTAAATTACACCCAACACCTCTTCCAAGGTGGTTGGATGACTAGTCTCCTAGGACTTGATATGAGGCTCAAGGAAATTTATCTATATTGGAAGAATCATGGGGGTGAATTCGTATGAAAGAGTCGTCCGCCCTTCTAGTACCCGATTCCTCGGTGTACTCATGAATCTCTCTAATGAAGCAAGTTCCTAATACAAGGAGGCGCTAGCTCTAGCCCTTGTATTGCACACAAGTAATTTCTAGTGATGAAATTACAATCAATACATAACATTCATTAGACATTCAAGAAGGTACCAACAAATCATCATAAACATTCAATGCTATTAATGCTCAATCCAGAAGTTCAACATACCCAAGTACCAATAGATTAGTTCCCCATGAGAGGGGAACTCAAACCAAAATGGAAAAGCTTACAAAACAATGAAAGGTTAATGGAGAACACCATTACCTCCAATGCTTGCAACTCCAAGGGTTCTCTACTCTTAAGATTTGGGGGAGATGACCCCCCAAGCCCTAATCTCTCCTCTAGCTCTCTCCCAAGCCAACCTCCTTCTAAACTCTCATACTTAACTATTTATACCCATGAATTAGGGCTCCACTAAAAAAATTACAACATTGCCCTTGATTGGGCTCATGAAACTGCAAAAGTTACGATGAACGGCCTCGTGAACGGCCTGTTCATCAGTCCGTTTCAAAGCACCGCTCAACCGGCAGGTCAACCCGCCGCTCATCACCCCGCTCACCTCACGGCTTGCTCAACGGCGGTGAACTGGCGGTTCATCGGTATTCACCTCACAAATTGCTCTCCGGCGGATGAACGGCCATTCACAAGGCCGTTCACACTCTCTTTGTGCCTGCCTTTGTGCCCAGGTGTGAACGGCCGTTCACAAGGCCGTTCACCCCCTATTTACTTCAAAATATCTTCGTTTGTTCTTTATTTTGTTGATAAATGCTTCCTTTTCGTCGGGGTGGCCTATTTATGCCCTGTTTACAAAATATGAAGCATTTTAAGTACCGGCGGGCTACAAATCATTGCATTTGACATGAAAATAAGTATATATATGGTATGTAAATATGCTCATTTGAACGCTTATCAGTTATGCCTGACCCTCTTCTCATCTAACAAGAGATTCTAAGTTGATGAAATCACCTTACCATTGTTTGTCAATAGTGCTAAATGTGGAGCAGATGGTTGCCTTTGTCCTGTTGGTATATGTGAAGTTGGTTGAAAAAGTTCAATGATGCAAATCATGAAATTGTTCCTTTGGACAAAACATTCTTTGTTGCAATTCAAAGTTGAGATGAACATATGAAGTATTAAGACATTTTTGAGAAGAATCATCAATTTATTTATGAGCAGATGATACCTTGCAAGAGTTTCTTGATGAATTAGGATGCGATAACTCACCTTCAGGACAATTAGAATTAGTTGGGTTTTCTATTGTTTACAGTATTAGTGACCATGAAACAAGAAGGATTTTGAGTTGGACTTGGCTATTTGGAAAGATTTTGACTTGTAGAGATTTTAACTTGTCCTTGAATGCATTAGTTAATAGGCATGATTGAATTTGTTGTAATGACAAAAATCCCTTGTGGAGGTGCAAAGATAAGTTTAGAACAAAAAAGATGCTTAGCCCCTAGTAGAAATAAAAAATTGTATGTCATCTCTTCAATGATAAAGGGAGTCAGTGGAAGTAAATGATATGAGTTTATTTGTTTAGTATGTATTAAATTTACATTGACAGAGCATTCTATAACTTTTTCTATAAGGACAAGTTTATAAGAAAATTAATGGAGTGATTTGAATTTTATGGAAAAAAAAAGATGATGGTAAATATAAGTCTCTTATTAAGGATAAGTCTGTGGGAGTTAAGAGGATCCTGTTGGTTAAAAGGTGCAAAAAGGTGAGTCTGTGTTTATAGAGGTGCCATCCTTTGAAACATCATTTCAAACTAATAGTTCTCCTTATGCAAGTATGGATGGATGACATTCAAACCATGTATGTCTCAAAATATGGAGCTTCGGTGTTGCAGAATGTTTCCTTTTCATCCATCTTTTTATTGTCACAAAATGGCCACTTGTTTTGTGAAGTGCACATTATATTCCGCTGTAAAATAATATGATACACAACTTTCTTATGGGACGCGGAACTTATGCAGGTTGGGATGGGTACCCATCAGTTCTTTCAATTCCTTATTGATATGAGTAATTAGATTAGTCTAGCAAATTACGTAGTCCTATCAGGCAGTATTTATACTTCATATAATGACTAAGGTTTGAATCAATTTTCATTGCTTTTTTGCTAAGAGACAGGTTATTTTTTTACGCCTTAATTTCTATGGTTTAGCACTGTATGTGAGGGTGCTGAATTATTAAGAGTATTGAAAACATTTTCTTTATGCATTTAGTAAGTGCACTTTCACCTTTTAGGGGTTCAGTCCATAGATTATAAATCTTCTCTTTAGTCTATCTTATCTTCATGCCTTTTATCTGTGTTTACAATTTGCTATCCTCCTTGCAAACATATAAACTTGTAAAATCGCAAACTGCTGGTTTTTTTCTTTAAATGCAAGCAGCTGGCTTTGGATGATGGTCCATCTCTGAATTAACCTTAAAAAAGCACAAAATAGAAGAATTCAAGCAACCTTGCTTGTGATACAGGCTTGCTCATAAATTTGCTTCAGAATCAAAATAGAAATCAACTTTGGAACTAGAAGGGAAAATGAATTAAATGCTTTACAATTCTCCCTTAGAAGAACTAATACCTCACTATCACTGATTTATTCCGTGTGCAGTATATAGCAATGGAAAGGAAGCTTCTAAAATGGAAGGCAACTGGTATTTGGATAGAGAGAGTTACTGGAACGTCTCCTGCTGATAGGAATATCTTGTTTCGTGGCATTTGGTTGCGTATGGCACGTAGTGGACTTGCATCCTTTGCAGTGGTGGGCAGTTACTTCTTCGCCATTGATCGTATTTTCTGACTTCATTCCTTCTAACTGAAACCAAAACATTAGAAAAGTAGCAGACCAGTCCTTCGAAAGTAACTCCACATCTGGTAAAAGTTTTTTTCTTTATGTTTCTTCTGTTTGGTGCAACTATTTTTACCTTTTGAACTAGATTCATCTATAATCTGCTCTACTTCATATAGCTATATCAATGAGGACTGATTGATGTGAAATGCATGTCAGCACACCTGATCAGCGAATGAAGAGACTTCCATTGTTTTATAGTGAATGATTCAAGAATAACATAGAAAATCAGATCAATCCACCATCTTCTATTCATATGTAACATTTGGAAATAGATAGCCTCTTTGAGTTGTGCCATTGATTTGCTTCCAATCATCCAAGTGCAATGTCAGCCATATGATCGAATTTTGTTTAATACCGATGGCGTGTTGTTGAATAGGTTCTCTTCTATTTGATAAAGGGAGCAATCTTCTTGATTTCTATGAAATTTAATGTGTTTTGAAACACTTGTCATTTCTTTCTTACAAAATAACTGCCAAATTTTATAGAAATTGCCATATTTACTCTGTTGCATCATTCTTGTCTGCTTACAAGTCTGTAAACTTACAATTTTGCAGAAATGTTATATAAGTAGATGTTAAAATTTTCATGCTATTTATATATAAAGAGATAACTTGAACTAAAATTAAATAATTTGGATTTGTTCTTAAACTTGCCCAAATGTTATTTTAAAAAAATCATTTTTTTAATGTCATAGAATTAACATTTAAACCCCTGCAGAAATGAGTAATTTTTCTAACCCTCATAGCAAACCTAATTTGCTATGACTTAATATTCATAGAATATTTGCAAGAGTAATGATATACGAACCGATCTTCTTTCCCGATTTTCTTTCCTGACTGATGTGGCTATCCACATGGCAAATAATCCTCTCTCCTAGTCATTTTTTTTAAGAAAATAAAAACTAAAAAACTAATCTCTCAGTTGAAGAAGTTGAGAGAAAAAAACTTTTCCGCCGCCAAGGAGATGGGGTTCGACAGATAAGGGCGTGTTCACTTGCAGGTAAGTGCAGGGAAGTGCGAAGTGGGTTGAAGTGGCGGAAGTGCTAGTTCCCGAAGTGGGCTGAAGTGAGCACTTCTGGTGTTCATTTCCACCGAAGTGAAGGGGTACCGAAGTGCTCACTTCTCCACTTCTGGTGTTCTTTTCCACGAAAGTGGGATCAGTTCGGTTTGTACTTCAGTGGAGTGTTCTTTTCAACGAAAGTGGGGAAGTCGGAAGTCCCAATATTATATATATATTTTTAATTTTAATATATTTTAATTAATTACTATAATTAAATTGTAAATTAAGAAATATTTTATTTCAATTTTTTTATTTATAATAATAAACATATCTATGATTTATTGCTTTCAATGCAATTGTGTATTTTTTCAGAGTGTGCTAAATTATAATAAAAAATTAAATTTAGAATTAATATTAAATTTATCTTGATTAATATAATTAATAACCAATGCATTGACTCATAATAATCAATAATTATATTAATCACTTTTTTTATTTAAAAATAATTAATTATATTACCCAGTTAGAAACAAAATGAAGGACCAAAATCATCAAAATATGCATCCACAAAATATATTCACATAATCAATATTTACACATACAACCAATGGCCAATCCTTCCAAATCCAAAAAAAAATAATCCACCAAAGCATCTAAAAAAACACTTGTGTAAAAATAGTACAAATATTACAACTACTTCACTCTCAAATCAAAATAATAAAAAATAAAAAAAAGCACTTGTATGAAACTGCTATGGATACTACATCCAATGGTACACATTACACAACTCCTATAGTCATACCTTGTTCAGAACAATTTGACATTGTTGATGTCAACATACAAATTCACAACTCCTATAGCCATACCCTGTTAATTCAATGAACAAGTGACAAAAAAAACCGACAAGCTCAAAGTCAAGCTCAAAGTATCCAAATAGACTATATCATAAAATGCTCAACTTCATAATCAATTCATACAACAACCCCAAAATACCTAAACAAGCTCAAAGTCAACATAGAAATAAAAAAGAAAGGAATACAAGTCCACAAAATATCCATCAAGTCCCCCAAGTATACAAAACACCAACAACACAAACACAAGCACAAAAGCCCAAGTCACTACCCAAAACATGAGTAAACAGTCACTACACAAAATAACAAGCTAGTAAATATCTCAAACAAGCACTACTCGGAACCTCTTTGATTGGCAAAGAAGTTATCAAGCCAAATTTTATAAGAGATGGTTTCCTCAAATAGAAGCCTTCACCCGACTTCCCTGTTCTCTCTTAAGATCTCAAACACCATATCCAAATCGCATCACTATAACCCTCCATGCTCCACAAAGCATCACTCAACATGAGTTTCCAAGGCTTTTGGTCCGAAGCTTCAATTGAGTTGGAAGCTTCAATTGAGGCGGATAAACGATCAAACTTTTCTCCAAAGTGATCCATAATAAAGTTCTCATTACTAAGCCTAGAAGCACGTCCAGTTCTTGCAGTTGAAGCAGATGAGGTATGCCTTGGAATCTCTCGCTGTTGCTCATTAGGCTCAGGTGGCACAGGTGGTTCAAGCTCATGCTCAAGCTCATTAGTAGGAGTTTCATTGTTACCTTCTGTGTCTGGATCATCAGATCCAAACCGATCGAAGATTGATCGCGCGAAATCACCCGTGGCATGATCATCGCCACATACAATCCGGAGGTCATCATAGTGGGGGATCGGTTTGTTCAGCAGGTCCTTCGCCTTTGGGAATGACTGTTAATTCATAGAGCATTATAAATTTCGAGATCAGTCGAGATTAATAGTTTAATACAAATATTTATTAAAATGGAATAAACTAATGCATATACCTCGACATATGTGCGATACGACTCAATTTCAAGGACTAACATTTTGCTAGTGTGGTTCCATCCAACACCGCTGAGTCCCATAACCTTCTTCAGCTCTTGGTACTTAATCTTAAGGGTGCGCAAACGATTCTCTACGTTGTCTGCATCCATATTCGAACCAGGGATTTTGTTGTTCACTACCCTCGCTGCCTCCATGAAAGCTTGCCGCTTGAAGGACTTATCGACCTTCAATCCGGCTTTCGCTTGTTCTGCAAGACAAGGAATGAGGACATCATCCATATCTTTTGTCCACCTCCTGTTCGGTGTACCTTTGCGCTTCTTCGAAGATGATTCCGAAGTTTGGGATGCCATTTTCCTGTTATAAATGGGAAATTTTGATTAGTGCCTTATAAAATGTATTCAAGAATAAAATGCCTACCTATTTCAATAATGAAAACAAGCTTCTTATAACTTTCAAATCAAAATAAAAGCATGCCTATATAGAATGCGAAGCCCAAAAAATTATGAAAGTTGGGTTAGTGACTGGCCCAAAGGCCTATGAATGCCATTGGGCTAAACCCTTGTATCTCATGTATTTCAAGTAGACTTATGATTCAAAATGAAATAGGGTTTCTATTTTGTTCCCCCCATTGAACAAGCACTAAAAAATATGGTTATTATGTCACTAAATACAATTCTCTGGACCCAAAATTTGATATCCTGGATATATATAATAAACTACTTTGGATAATAACTAATAAGCAAGGAAACACAGTTTATAAAAAGACAACAAAAATTAATGAATGTTGTTGATGCTTGAAGGTAATCAATGCCTGAAAAGTGTAGAATTGACAATGAATGATGCGCTTTTGGAATGAAAGACATGAACCAGGAAAAGAAATCATACTGAAAATAAATCACATTCAAGTTTCTGATAAGCACAGCTTGGCACATCACTTGAGGACTAGAGATTTTGAAGGTTTGGCAAGAATAAAATAAGACCAAATCAATACTTGAACTATTTCTTTACTTCACCATGCATATGTAAAACCCACGAATTTTATTAGGGAAAAAAAAAATATTTAAAATATTTCCTTAACGCGATTAGTGTAAATGTGGGATTAAATGAATTATTTAAATGGAAATTTAAATTATTATGGGGTCTGCAGGGACCTAATAGTAATTTTGAAAGACATAAGGACCTTACAGAAGTTTTCCTCTCTCACAGATTTGGACCTAAGTATAAATATAAAAGAATCAGGGACCTCTCATAAAATTTTGTGAGAGAAAACCCTATCAGAGAGAATGAACGGCTGAGATTAAATGATCTCAGACTGTAGCAAATCGCGAGGCATTATAAGGGTTTACAGAGAGCCACGTGGCAAGCCCAGATGAAATCCATCTGGTCGTGGGACGGATATGAGGCAGAGGAGAGGGTTTTTATGGGAGTAAACCCATGGTGCGGGCGAGTGTGAACCATTCATCTTGTGGTTGACCATATCGCGAGACAAAGGATTGACATCTGACCATCGATCTCAAAGATATCTCGACGGTTAATCTGGAAGAACGCTGGATACGAGGGAACCAGATTAAATCATAGCCTTTGATCCTAATGGAATGATCACAGCCCTTTATCCTCGAAATCGGATCCCGAGGCAGAACTCACCCTTCTCCTTCAGCCGGTTGGAACGGACGCGCGAACACCGCCCCTCGCCGGCCGTTGTGCGCATGAAGTTCGGACGACGCGCGGCGCATTAAAGGTGGCGTTTTTGACGTTTGGGCTGGTCTCCCCGAAAGCCCTATAAAGTGGCGTGACACCCGCCCCGACTCACCGCACTTCGAGCTCGTTCTATTCTCCGGTGAGGTGACGGACGGTGAAGGGAAGGAGCTCTCGATGGAAGCTCGCCGAGGAATCCAGCGAAGTCGTGGGACCAAGGACGCGGCCCACGGGGAAAGGAAGGGCAGCGCTGTGACAACGCGAGGCGGAGAAGGAACCTTTACCGCCGAAGCTCGGGCTTTGAGTGGAGACAGAGGCGCTATCGCGACACCAACACCCCCGTCGTCGACAAACCCCTCGGTAAGCATCTAAAAACTCTGTAGAGTATTTTAGAGTCGTTCTCGCGAGCATACGGACGACGGCGAGAGCTCGCCGGAGAGGGAGCAGTCCTGGCCGAGAATTTGTTAGTTTTTCTCGCTGACGATGAAGGCTGAAGGCGCTCTGTAGGGCTGGCCGCGGTCGTGGATGTGGGATCGAAAATACCCGCCTGGCATCGTGTGACACCAGACGATATATCGAAGCACAAATATCATTTTTTAGTTTTGTGGGTTCTTTCATTCCTAATAGAGGCAAGCCCCTATTATTAATTACCCCAGACAAAGTCTTGGGAACCTCCGATTAAGGGCAAAAGTACAAGTAGAGAGGCAATGAATAATAAAAAAAAAAATAATTTTATTTATTTGCAGAACATAATTTTCGTTACATATGGATATATTATCAGATGCATACATATCATTTATTTGTATATATCTAGCATCGCCTTGTCTGCTTCGCCGCTTTGGGATTTGAGTTTCTTCGGCTGTTTCAAGATGCTCCCTTCGTCACTGTCTTGATATTTGCATCGTTTTGGGATTTATAATTTTAACGACCGCCTCGAAGTGAATGTTTCATCGCCACTCCGGGATGCATGTCATTTTAAAATTTATATATATTAGCAATCTTAGGATGTATGCTCGTTGCTGCTTCAAGATCCACCCATTCCAATACATTATTCATCCTTGGTATTTATTTCTTTCTTTTATTTATTTATTTATCAAACATAACCATGGGACATCAAGCCTTTCCACAGCTCCAACCTTGAATTACTAAAGTATAGGATCTTTTTGGCCATGCCTCACACATTATCTCATTTGTTCCTTGGATGAGCATCAACCCACAAATTTCTTTCACATAGAACTCATTGCTGGGAACATCTTATACAATTTATACATAATGATTTATCACCATATCACCACCTGCAGCACCTTTATTATTTTTGAATATGTTTGAGAGATTTCTTTAATAACTTGATCAATGTTGCTACTATTGATCACATTATGGAAGTCTTTAAAGCTTATAGGGAAAGTGAGAATACATTCTTTTATTCATGGTTTCAACATGCTGTGCATATTGTCTTCACTATTGACACATCCCCATGCATGTACAAAATTCTAATTTCCATGAAGTAAAATATGTGTTATTTCATATAGCGTACATGCTAAATTTTATCATCCTGTGACTTTTGCAGCTCACAGTTAAATAAAATGAATATCACATATCCTTTGAAGATCATAGTTGTTGATAAGCTCATCATGCATCCCACATCCACATCATTAATCTGGACCGCTTCACAACTTTCTTTGGAGACTTTAACTCTTGATCCACCAAGTTTTCATTGAACTAAAGAAATCATGCATTGTCATTTGAAGACTTATGTGAATATCTTTTAAACAAAATCCCATGCTTTTCATGAGTTTGTCCATTTCAAATAGCTTAAAATGCTCAAACAAAGATTCAGATTTTGGAGTTTCCTTTTTGAGGAGATGCAAAGACCTTTGAATTCTCCTCCCATGCTCAAGAATGAGCTTTTCAATTGTAACCTCAAATTCGGCAGCCTTATTGTCCGATAACCTACATCAAGGAGTTCATGCCTGTGTTTGAATTCCAGTTTTGAATTCTTTTGTGGCTTCAATTATACTATTCATTGTTCATAGCTTGTTAACTCTTCTTGTTGAGAAACAGTGATGTGGATTCCTCTCAATATGCCCGTTCTCACAAACATTAGGCCCGCCTCTAAATTTACAAGAGATGCTGTATTTGTTTCTCACTAAAAGCTAAAACAGTACAGACTCTCATAGAGCATACCACAATGGCAACAAGTATGTTTGTACAATTTTAAATTCTTAATTCCTTCTGCAAGCTACTTGATAAAATAAAGAATCTGGAATACCAATATTAAGAGCGCAATTCAATCAGGTTCAAGTCTCATAACTTCTTTCGGACATTTTATCGAACATCTATGAGGCATTATTAATAATGCTGATTTTCAGAGGACTACACATTGGAACTGTCTTTGAATACAAATCAAGTTGCCTAAGCTTTAGCATCTCTGGAAATATACAATCTAATTCAAGGAAAAGCTGCAACTCTATCAACTTTCATTGCCTCCTTTCTTGCTCTCTTCCTTACTTCCATTGCTTCTTTAGGCATCGTTTCTACAACTCCATCTTGGGCATTTGGAATCTTGATTACAACCTTTGCATGGAAGACATCCTAATGCTTTTTTGAACTCTGATGTCCCCTTTTTCAGAGCGCTCCAACGGATACCTTCTTTTTCCTCTATAGTAGGAATATATCAGCAGGTTGGCCGCTGCCCAAGACGTTGTGGATGAGCTATTCATGGCCGGAAAATCTTGGCCTTGATAGTGGTGGCGAAGTACCAGGAGTTTGGTGAGGTCTTCCGGTCGCGGTCACCGAAGGGCGTTTCACGCTATCAATGGATGATGGAGGCCTTCTATCTTCTTGTTTGCAAGATGATATATATATATATATATATATATATATATATATATATATATATATATATATATATATATATATATATTCCACTGACTGGCTTTTGGGCGATCTTCTGGAGAATAAGGTTATATAATATATTTATATAGATAATCTGCTTTTCTCTCTGGTAGCAGCCGGGATCTCGCTTTTCCTTTTTTTTTATTTTTAGATTTTTTTATTTTCTTGTTTTGTCGCCCCTCTCTTTGTTTTATTTTTCTCTCTTCTTTTTTCTTCTTCTTCTTTTTTTTTTTAATTATTTTTTTAGGGTTTTGGCGGCAGTGGTTCGATAGCAACATCCCCCACAAGAATAGTTCGACAGCAACAATAACCCCACAAGGGTGGCTTAGCAACGTCAATAGCCCCACAAGGGTGGCTAGGCAATAACATTAGCCCCACAAGGGTGGCTAGATGGCGGTAGTAGCCCCACAAGGGTGGCTCGACTATTTGGTGAAGACTGGCGTCAACGGCATCCACAAGGGAGAGGCCGAAGACGACAGGGCAGCAACAACATGATGAAAAAATATGGGAGAGGAGGGGTCTTGATCTTCTGCTACTTTTTTTCCCCTCCACCTCTTTTTTCATCTCAATATTCCCTTTTTATAGACCAGGATCCTCATCCAACATGATATCCGATATTTAAAATTTAACATCCCAATTTGATTTTATCTCAAGCTGGATAATATCAAATATTTATTTTTTTTTTTTGTTTTAAAATTTAAATTATCATGGAGATAAACCGGGTCAACAAGATGAGATCAAATCCATTTTTTTAAATTTAAACTTTGATTGATTTATTTATTTTATCTTGAATTTGCCTCGGGATTTATTCCCTTGGATTTTCTTGGGATTTGCCTCGGGATTTGTGCCCTTGGATGGTCTTGGGATTTGCATTTTTTAGATTGCCTTGAGATATGTGTTCTCGGGCTATCTTGAAATTTGAGATCGCCTCGAGATATGTATTCTCGGGCTATTTTGGGATTCGAGATTGCCTCGAGATATGTGTTCTCGGGCATCTTGGAGTTTGAGATTGCCTCGAGATATATTCTCAGGGGTAATTTTGTAATTTGCATTTGCCTCGAGATATGTTCTCAGGGGCAATTTTGGAATTTGTGTTTGCCTCGAGATATGTTCTCAGAGGCAATTTTGGGATTTTGAGTTTGCCTCGAGATATGTTCTCGGAGGCAATTTTGGAATTTAAGATCGCCTCGATATGTGTTTTCTCGGGCTATCTTAAAATATGACAGGATATATATTTTTTTATTTTGAAATATTTTGATTTCAAAATAAATATTTCATTTAAATTTAGAGCCATAAAATATTTCTTTTTTGGCCCTTGAGACATTTATTTATTATTATTTTTTTTTTTGATATGAACAGTGGAATTCTCGGCGTCGGGGACCGAGCATGGGTAGGTGCTCGGAGCTCGCCGGCGGAGAAGGTTGATGTTGGTGGCCTACGGTCGCGCGAAAAAGAAGAAGAAGTGAAAAAAAAAATAAAAAAAAAATAAAAATATATATATATAACATTAATCGTTTAATTAAACATCTATATACTTAGGGGTGTGACACTCATTTAATTAATTAAAATATTTTTCTTTCCTCTCTTCTAAATGAGAACATTAGTTGATTAACTTGGTATAGTTTTATTGATTTGTATAATATTAGTAGTGTGACAATTAAAGTATTTAATTGTTTACTATTGATAGAATAATTATTTTTAAAAAAAAGCTCTGGTAGTGTGACAAAATCAAGTTGATTATTTAGTATAATCAAGTTAGTGATAATGAATAATTGATCATTTGAAACTTTATAAATGTCACATGAAATTGATTTAATTAACTAATGTAGTGGGAATGCTTAATTAGTTAATTAAGCTAATCTATTTAATTAGATTAGTGTGGACATTGGAGTTAGTAAATGAACTCGGGTTGGACTAAACCACTTTGGGCTTGGGTCTAACCTAGCTATCAAGTCGGATTAATCATCATGATTAAAGAAATAAGGTTGAGTTAGTTTACTTAGTCAAATTAAATTGGTTTAAGATGATTTGGGTCCAAATTGAGTTGGCTCAGTCGATTGGAGAAATACTAGTCATCTTGATCAATTTAAAAATGTGGGCTTGGCTTGTAAACTAAACAAAGAATTTAACTAAGAGAGTTAATCAATATAAAGTAGGTCAACCTATTGAGCCAAGTTGACTAATGAAGTTAATTAGATTAATTAACCTAAGGTACCTAAGTTAAACCATGGACTAATTTGAGTAGGAATTGGGTCCAATGGCTTAAAGGCCCAAGGAGCTGGGCTCAAATAAATAAAACTTTGTTCTTAAGAATAAGAAATAGGGGAACTGGAAGGGAACTAAACCCTAAACAGGGAAGGACCTTAAACCCTAGGGTCATAAATTACCCTAATGACTAAAATACCCCTTTCTCAATTAAAAAGGGCTAAGTCAAGCTAGATTTCTTATTGGGCTTAGTAATGGGCCCAATTCAACTTGAATGACTAGGGATGACTAAATAAGGTCCGGACTCGACAAGTAGACTAGCGTTGACTAGGTTAGACCAAAGTAAATCTACAAGTCGACTAAGGGACACTGAAACGGGGATAAGGGCCGCTAACCCGAGAGATGGTCCAAAGGACCCGTTAGTGGGCCTAAGCCCAATAAGAATGTAAGGCATGCATGCACACCTAAGGACATAGAAATATTATGGGAATACTGTTTCTAATAGGACCTCTGCATGCGGATACTCTCGGAAGTTGTTGGCCCTCTAAAGGAAGCTAGAAGGACATCTAGTACCAACTGCAGGTAAGTTCGCTTGCCTAGTTTCCACCCGGTAACGGGATTTCTTGAACTTGCTATGTAATCTTGATACATGCACTGTTGTTGCCATACATGCTGTTCTTAATTGTTCTTGAATCCTGTTAAGCGTGTATGCTTGTTTACGGGACGTTGGTGTCCCTATTTGCTATGTTCTACTGCCCGGACTCAGTGGAGCTAGGAAGCTCCAATTTTGGGAACGCTTCTGGATAGGACCCCTTGACTTTCCCCGACCCTACCGAGAAACAAATCTCTCTGAGGTCTCACCGCTGTCGATGGGCATGGTACACCACCGCAGTTACCTGAAGAAGAGGTAGTTCTACCGATCTTTTGACTGGAGAGTCAAACGACCATCTAGGTCGTAATAATATCCAAAAAGCTGGACATACTGGCCGGGAGTAAACTCCGAGTTCTCTTAGAACTCACTACGGAGCCCGAGGGCTTTTGTAGCAGGAGTCGTACCTTTGACTTGTTTGTGGTAGACTCCTAGGACTTTGTTGTTGATTCTATGATCCTGTTGACTGTCATTTTTATTTTGATGACACTGTGACCTGCAGGGGTACTTACTGAGCTTTCCCTTCGAAAGCTCACGTGTTTTCTCTTTTCCTCCTTTTACAGATTCCGAGGTTTAGAGGGGGAAGAAGCTTGAAGAGAGGGACTCCGGGAGATCAAGGTTTATAGGAGTCTCAGTTATCTTTATTTCTATAAACTTTGTTATTTGTAGGACCCAGATAGGGACTGTGACTTCTATAGGGCCTATGGACCCTAATGACTCTATGTTCTTATGAACTTGAGTTTGTGTTTATTTATGGATTGTTATCTGCTTATCACATTATTAGGCCTTGTATTAGAGTTGAGTTTATCTCTTCTTTAATACGGCGGTCTAGATAAACGTCTTTCGAGGTCCCGGATCCGGTCGAGCGAAGATACTGCATCAATACAGAATTTATGACCTACAAAAAGCTGAAAAATGTATTCACAGAATTTTCCTCTAGTTTCTTCCATTGTTTTCCAATCAATTCAAGTACATAGTTCATAATTCATTACAGAAACACAATACAATACAGAATTCATAACTGCAATATAATACATATAGAATATAGTGTTTTCAAAAAAAAAAAACACACATTACAGAAACATAAAAACATTGCACTGTGAACTGCATCTTAACAAACAAAATAATATTTCAAACAACAGACACTACAAACAAATGCATCACAGTAGAAGTATTAGACACTACGGACAAAGTTTTAGGTGGCTCTTTGTGAACTGTAGATAGCCCACAATTCTTCAACTATCTTCTCCCGGTGTTCTCGCCAAAGGATGCCAGCCTCTCGATCCCTAGATATAGAGATCGGATGTGGTGTAGGATCATCCTCAACAAGAACATTATGCCGCATGAGCATGTCTTCTGGATCGACAACCTTGATGAAGTTATGCAGGACAACACATGCAAGGACAATGTCCACCTGCGTAGTTAAAGGATAGAATGGCCTTGAGGCCAAGATCCTAAATCGGTTTTTAAGAATCCCAAAAGCCCTCTCGATCCGAGATCTAAGGGAAGCATGCCGCAGGTTAAATAATTCTCTCGGAGTCCTCGGTGTCTGCCCATATTGTTCTCTGAGGTGATACCTAACTTTCCTAAAAGGGGATATAAACCCCGTTGTTGTAGTGTATCCGGCGTCAACGAGATAGTATTTACCTAACATCAAAGTGCAAAACATAATTAATACATGAATATTGTAGGTACGTAATAATTATTACATAGACAGAAGGTTTTAAACCTGGGGGAACATATAGTCCGGAAGGTGGAGGACGTGATAACGCATCCTTCAAAACCAAGTAATCATTTGCAGATCCTTCCCAACCAGCTAGAACGTAAGTAAATTTTAAGTCTGGGTCGCACGCGGCAAGCACATTTTGGGTGATGCCCTTGCGACCACGAAATTTACCTTGTAGCTCAATGGGCACCCTTGCTTGTATGTGGGTCCCATCAAGGAATCCAATGCAATCCTATATAATAATCAAAATAAATAGCATATTATTCTATATCCACAACTGTATTATCCAATGAATCGTCAAAGGACATTACCTTGAAGTATGGATAGTAGAGTGGGTTGGATTCTATTTCAGGATGCACTGAAGGGCCAGGTTGCTTCACAAATTCATCTCTGATAGAACAAATGGCCCGTAGAACTGCATTAAAATAGCGGCTCACCGTAGCACCTGATCTAATGAAATCAATTTTCATTGATCGGTTTTTTGCATGGTGGCCTACTATATACAAGAACATAGCGACCGCTTCTTCCACGTATTACATGAATAGTATCTCCTAGGTGGCCACGCTCACGTAATATAAGGCATAGTCTTAAGAATGTCTCCTTCTTCATCCGTATGTACTCCACACAGTTACGGATGCCTCCATCTAATATCCGGGTCATGTGCGCACTCCTATGGATATCCCTAAATGGTGAAGGCTCTCGGAGTAGCACGTTCCGTCGTCGTCGAGCCAACATGAGTATTAACACAGTTACCACGGCGACCAATGCAGGTGCCTCGATATAAATGGCACGACGTATGTTCCTGTTCGCCATCCTATATGATGCATCCCTATAATTAATTTTTTACATTCGAAGAGACCATTACAGTTGAAGCAAGTTAAAAAAACATTCAACATGACAAAATATCCTCTTCACAAAATATCCTCTCTCTCCATGATTGGAGCCAGCCAAGATGTTCAGATTAAACCGTACAGATTCTAGAAAAAACATCTTCTTTATTGAAATGATGAAATATTCCAATTTATGAACAGATCATTCAAAAAGAAAAACAACCTAAATGATAGATAGTAAGAGATTCACAGGATGATATGAACCAAAGTGGAGCATAGCATGAACACCAACATCCAAAACCTTCAGTTAGGCAGAGAAATGCTATGTTTCTTCTCTTTGATGTTTCCATCTATCTATCTATCAACTGTCACTTCTCACTCAGATAATTCACATGCATTCATTCATTCACCCATTACCATTACCATCTTCTATCCAAATGACACAATTAGAAGAATTCAATTCATAACACAAGTATAATTTCTTTACATTTCTATATATATATATATATATATATATATATATATATATGACCATTTTTTTTTTCAAGTCTAAGAACTTCAAATGAGTGAAAAAAATGAAATGAAAAAAATGAAAAACACTTTAGAAGAGACTAATGAAACAGAGAAACAGAGTAATGTATATTGTCTAGTCTAACTAAAGAATCTTAGGGGTATCTTAGGGGTATCACAACTTTGATGAGAAATTTGGAGAAGGCTGGCATGTGAGCATGCAGATGAAGGAAAAGGAGATTTGTATTCTATGGAAAGGACATTTCTCCTAAACATTTTATTACTCTTACATGCTTCATTGAATGATGTGCAACAAATTGAAGACATTATCAGGTTGGATATTCAGAGTTTTTGACCCACCATTTCAGTTCATCACACACTTGCATTTTCTTTATTCCCTCAATTGATCTTTTCTATTTCCTCCTTTTTCATATATATATAGTTCTCTATATCAATTAGAATTCCACTTTGAACAAAATGTTAAAAACAAACGTACAAACACAAAGCTTGATCTTTTTTTTAAGAGTTTAATATATAATAGGCCAATATATATATAACAATCTGATGGTTGTAGTACAAAAAAGTACAATCCATTAGAGATGATGGATGATTGTTGTTGTAGATGTGATGGGAGACAACACAATTTGAAAATTAAACCTCTGAAATGTAAGGATATTCATGTTTGATCCATGGAAGGATAACAAACAAGCTCTCCATTCATTTGAAACAAAAACAAGACTGGGGTTTCAGGGTTTCTTCATCTGTGAATATAATATTAAAGGTGAAGATTTAAAAAAGGGTTAAAGCCATTTTTGGTCCTTGAAAAAAGGGCCAATGTTCATTTCCATCCCAAAAATTTAAAATTTGTTCAATACGGTCCATATAAGCATATACTGTCACTTATCACTCCACATCAGCAAAATAACGACCTAAACATAATAATAAAAAGATTATATGCATTTCATTGGTATTCCACATGACCGCCACATCATCAATAGGGACCAAAAATGCCAAAATACGGAATATATAGGGATCCAAAATGTCAAAATATGCAATACATAGGGACCATATTGAACAAATTTTGAATTTTGGGATGGAAATGAACATTGGTCCCGTTTTCAGGGACCAAAAATGGCTTTAACCCTTTAAAAAACCCATTAGTGGGAAACACAGTCATCAAACAGATGCTAGTAGTTTCGAACTTTGGAGGCATTTTGTCCTTTAGAAGGGACCTAAACTCATGTTTTAGAATATATTTGTATATACGAGTGTGTGTCATGTGTGTGAGGAGCTGACCACTTCTTTTATCATACATCTAAGTTGACCATGTTTATCAACATCCAAGTTGACCATGCTTATCATATTAAAAATACCTTGTATGATCAATTAAAATTTAATATATTTATGGAAAAACAATTTTTGAGGAAGACCTCACAAGGTGGAGGGTCTCTTTTCAAATAGTATAATCAACAAAGTACTCAAATCCATCACATAACAACAATAAAATAAGTGAAGGCAATAACAATACATAAAACTTCATGACAAGAGTCCTATCCTTCTTTCTTCAAATAAAAGAGTCCTATCTTTCTTCCGATAAATATAAAGCATGTTGCCAAGGAACACATGGACATATTTTCGACAGGAACAGAATCACATGGACATCCTATAATGAAAAAGTTCAAACCTTTGACAGACAAAAACAATCAATGAAGGAAAGAAGGTAGAAAAAGGTTGCTGACAGATGATTGAAATGGCTAGATACACTACTCAATTTTATATCATTACAATTTTTTTAAAGTTGAGCCCATGGATGGATGGATGCATTTGAAGCTATTCAATTTGCAATCTTTTCATTGTTTTTAGAGTATTTTAAAAACTTGGAACAGTCCATTTTTTTTCCTCATTTCTACCTGATTACATATATTGGTTACTACCTGGTTATGGTTCAAATAGATCTGTGTTCATTGCATCACTCCCTTCTCTATTAATATAAGTTAATACTGATTGTATTATATACAACCCCAAATGCTTTCTTTGTCTCATCAAAACAAAATATCAATGAAAGGAAAACCTAATCACAAAACAAGAATATAATAACCACAAACACAATATCAAAACCATATCAATCATGTTCAAAGTAAAATCACAGTAAAAAAAACAAATTGAAAGGGAAAAAGAAATAAGGTAGAAGGTCTAACCTTTCTCTCTCTCTCGGGCTGTTGCTCTGTCTCAGAGATTGATGAAAGATGCGAAGGGAATGGAACGATGCCTGCAAACGCCGGAGAGATCGACCAAAATCTCACTGATGGAGAAAACAGCCCATCAGAGAGAGTAGAGGAGAGAGGGAGAGAGAGAGAGGGGGGGAGAAAGGGAGAGAGGAAGAGAGGATGATGGCATACCTGGCTACGGAGAAGACCGGCGATCGACGGCGGTCGGTGGGCTGCGGAGAAGTCCGACGAAAATGGCGATGTTCTAGGGCACGAGGCTCGCGATTGGGAATCGGGATGGAGTTCGGGTGGGGTGGGGAAGTGGCTGAAGTGGGCTTTTATATTAAGTCCACTTCGGCCACTTCGGTATAATTTTGGCCGAAGTGGCCATAGTATAATTTGGGGGAAGTGGTCACTTCGGGGAAGTGGGCCGAACTGCCACTTCCCCCAAAATGAACGCCCGAAGTGGCGGAAGTGGACCACTTCCCCACTTCCCCCTGCCACTTACATGCAAGTGAACACGCCCTAAGAGAAGAGAAAGAATGGGAAGTGAGGGGAGGTTGCGGAAGAGGAGAGCATCCCCTTCGCCCTCTCCATCTCGAGGTTCGTAGAGAGAATAGCAATGGTAGCAAGCTTCCTCTTTTCTCCTCTCTTCCCCTCTTCTTCATGGTAATCTTGTTCCTTTCTCTTTGGAGCAATTGGGGCGATGATAAGGACGGTGGCTGAAAGAAGAAGAGGCTGACAAAGAGCAGTGAGAGATCTCATAAAGGTCCTTTCTTTTTGGTTGATTTCTCTTCACGGTCTTTATGTATTAATTTTGACCTAAATTTATGCGGAGAAGAAGCCAAAGGAGAAGTTGTAAAGCATATGAAGAAGGATTCTGATTCAGTGAGTGATCTTATTTCATGATGGATTTTTAGCTTGCCTTGCTTATTTCAGTGTGGAATTTGCCCTTGTTTTTGCGTTGGTGATTGGAACTCAGCATTTACTACAATTGCTAATATTGCTATTAAGAGAAGAGAGTTGAGTGTTCTTTCTTTAATTTGAAAGGAATTATTTTATGGTTTGCTTAGATCGAGGGAATGGAAATAGAGTAAATTAATGGATAATGGTTAAAGGGGAGAAAAAAAGAAATTTCATTGACATATCCATCCCCTTTTTTTTCAGTGTTTCGACTTTGATTGAATGAAAATAGAAGACTGCATGGAAAATGGTAAGAAATTTTGTAAATATATTTTTTACTTACCTATCCGTCATACTTTCCTAAGACATGAGAAGACACACTATCAATTCACACATTTATCCTATTGCTAGTAGGAATTTTTTAAGAGGGAGGATGCAAAAAGAATGCATGCTTGTATTCATATGCAATTTTTGAGGTAAGTTGAAATAATATGTTCTCTATGCATCCTTGTATTATATGTTTGTTTGATTATCTATGCATCTTCTTATTGTTTACTGCTGGATATTAATTTCCCCCCTCAAATTGGAAATGTTTGCCGCTAAAAAAGGCATCATCTTCATAAATCTATAAGCAGCAATTCATAGTTTTTACGGTTGGAACAGTTGCACAATGGGCTTTTTGATGTGTAAGAATAATGGTAGGGAATGATCTGACTGTTTCAGATCTTGTACGACTATCACTTATAGTATATTTGGATCTCATTATGAAGGAGTATCTTAAATTGGAAATTTATTTGAGTCGATTTAAGATTGATCCCTCAAAGATAATTCCTGAGGCCTTAAAAGAATGTAAGTGGAGAAGAATATAATAAATAGGAACAGTGAGATCAATGATCAACTTTGCTTCATCTACAAAACTTAAATGATCCAGCTCCATGGTTCTTTTTCTAAATAGTAGAAGCTCTTAAGTGAGATGAGTTTTATCCAGCTCCATGGTGCTTTTTCTAAGTAGTGGAAACTTCTTTTTTTGTACATCATCCTTTATAATTGCTATTTTATGATTGTTAGTTATGTACTTAACTAGATTTCACGTTTGCATACGCATAGCACCCAGAACTGTGTTTGATTAAATATGACAGAATTTAAGCTTGGGTCTTCTAAACAGAGCAAAAATGGGACAGAAGAGTCTTCTGGTTTAGAAACATTGAATAAAGAGAAGGAAAAATTAGTATATTTGGAAGACTCAATATATGAAATAGTTATTCCAAAGACAGGAATGATGTTTAATTCAGAAAAAGAAATTTACAATCTTTATGTTGAGTATGCTCAATAAGAAAGGTTTGGTATTACCAAAAGAACTACAAAATTAGGAGATGATGGAAAATTAAAACATTATACACTTGCATGTGTAGGAGGTGGCAAAAGGATATCTACATGAAAAAATTCTTTCAACCCAAGGCTATCCACCAAAACAAATTGTGAAGCAAAAATTTAGGGTTAGTATCTTGAGTGGGTACCGAACTATACCAATATATCATTTTGAGCACTGAACTTTAATTTGTATCTTTTTGGTTACTGAACTTCGATTTGGTTTCACAGGGAGGATACTGGGGGGATTCCGGCATGATTTCTCGCCGGACTTGGCCACGTGGCCAAGTTACTGCCACGTCACCGGCCACGTATGCAGGTGTAAACCATATTTCGTCCCCTCCCCCGTTTTTCCTTTTTTACTTTACTTTTTTCCCGTTTCTCCACCGGAGCGATTGAGCGCCACCTTCTTCCCCGGCGCCGGCGAGACCTTTATACAGGCGACCGAAAAGCCTTAATTCCTGGAGAAGCCATTGCAGTCATCCTCACCCTCTCAATGATCTGAAGATGGTGGCTCTGGGTTTTCTTCCCCAGATTTCTTCTCAGACGCATGGTGACTTAGGGTTTCTCCCACATATTTCTTTCCGGCAAGAACAAGTTGATGACATTGTAATACATGAGAAGAGAGATTGATTGTCATGTACAATTTTGATCGATTGTCTTCAAGGACGCATTGTAATGGTTCTTCTTCTTCTTAAAAGTAATAAAGTTGTTTGATTTCGGCCAACTGGTTTGTTAAGTGGTATTGCAACACATCCAAATGTATCCTAATTAAACTGTAGATTATAATCTGTTAATCATTTAATCTTCTAATGCATTGTAGATTAAATAAATGATCTACAATACATTAGTTAATATCTTAATTAAACTATTGATCACTAGTTAACCACCTAATTAGGATGTTAATCTTTTAATTAATCTGCAATGCCTCTGAATACCTCTTGATTAAACTACAGATTGGCAGTTAATATTCTAAGTAATCTGTTAATCATTTATTTAATCTACAATGCATTAGTTAATATCTTAATTAAACTGTTGATCAGTAGTTAACCTCTTAATTAGTATGCTAAAATTTTAATTAATCTGCAATACCTCTGAATACCTCTTGATTAAATTGCAGATCAATAGTTAATCTTCTAGGTAATTTGTTAATCATTTATTTAATCTACAATGCATTAGTTAATATCTTAATTAAACTGCTGATCAATAGTTAATCTCATAATGAATCTGTTAATGACTTATTTAAACTGCAATGCATGATAATTAGTTTGTTGGTCTCTTAATTGATATGCAATACATCTGAATATCTCTTGATTAAACTGTAGATAAGTAGTTAATCTCCTAAGTAATCTGGTAACCACTTACTTAATCTGCAATGCATCGTTTAATATCTTAATTAAACTACAGAGAATTAAGAAGTAACCATCCTGTAATGCATCTTCTAATATCATTCAATATTCTCCTAATGATATGCAAAGAATTAAGAAGTAACCATCCTGTAATGATAAGTACACCACTTTAATTTTGGAAGCAAAGAACATTTGTGGAAAGACTTCTTCAACATTTAAATATCAACATTCTTACAAAAACACATATGTAGAGTCTAAGCTCATCAGTATTTATACAAAAACCTGAACCTTTGCTCAACATCTTTACAAAAAAGAAAAGAACAGTTTACATTGTATTTATACAAAAAACCAAAACAAGCTCATCTTCATTCATTTTTTCCTCCCAGTAGCAGAACCACCACCTCCTCCAGGTGGAACCCATATCTTTCTTTTTTTCCCTGCAATTCCATCATTGTTTTTATCTTCTTCATCTTTTCCCTTTTGTCGAGGCCTCAACACAGGACCTCTTAAGGTTGCAGGGGGCCTGTTTCCAAGGGTTTTGCCTTTTTCAGTCTCCAGAGGCAGTAGTTCTTTTGCCTTCTCCTGTGCATGTACTCTAGGGGCAACAAAAACTGTGTTTGCTTTCTTTCCTCCCCTTGTATTAATCTTTTCTCTGCGCACTCTACCTTCAATTGTAGTTGATGAGATGTGGGGACTTTGTGCAGGGATGTTAATGACCTGCAATGAAGTCACATTTACTGGATCATGTGAGTTATATAGAGGAATTTTTGAATTTTACTAAAGCTCACATGTGACATAGGTGCTGGCTGATCATCTTCAGGAGCTGCTTGCTCATTTGTAGGTTGTGGTTCCTCACCCTCTCTACCTCTACTCATGAAAGCAACCTAATGATGTACATAGAACTGAAATTAGTAGGACCTTATAAAAAATCCAAATTGTTTTACTTACATAATCAATTTAGAAACCAGATAAACCTACTAATCATATATTAATTACCTCTTGGAAATGCTGCTCCAAGACTTGAGGGTCAATTGAACTCATAGGGTCAATTGAACCCACAGGGTCATTGGTTGAACCACTGGGTTGATCAACTACCCTATCAGTGTTATTTTGCTCATTTCCCTGCCATAGATGCATAACATTTAATCATAATATACTGCAAAACAAAGTTTAGCAAAAAAATTAAATATTGTTTGGGTACCTGCTTTCCATGAAATCTTTTGTTATGGCCTAAAGCACCACAGACAGTGCAACTCATCTTAACCCCCTTCCTGCTGACCTTCCCCTTGGTGAAGCCAATTAATTCATCTGGCTGCTTCCTCCTGTTCATGGGTTTCCTGCCTCTCTTCTTAGCTATAGGTTCTGGTGGTAGCATGGGCATTAGATCACTTATAGGCCAACAAGACCTGTCTCCTGTTGGGTGTAAGATGTGCTTATATGTTGCTAAAAAAGTGGCCACCTTGTAACAATCATCTAGATGGTGCTCAGGCTTGTCCTTGTTGTAATAGATTGCTGAAATTGCATGACAACAAGGTATTCCTGATAATTGCCATTTTCTACAGGTACATGTCCTCTCCCTGTTATTAACTACAAACTAGCCATCATATCCCATAACTTGATAGTCATCTCCACCTGACCATATTGTTGTGTAAGACCAACTCATCTCTTTTGCTTTTTCTAGTTTATTAAGAATTTTAGGACAATGTAGGGTACTACATCTCTGCATGGCATCCCTCTTCCTCTAAATCCTAATCATAAGCTTTGTCCTAATGATTTCATTCATTGTAATTATACCCTTGCTCCTAGCTTCAAGTATTTGACTATTAAAACACTCACATAAGTTATTCAACAACATGTCACACTTATAATATGCTCTGAAGTGTGACCTACTCCAATGGTGAGGGTCTATACTCTTCAAGAACCCATAAGCTTCTGTAGACATGGCCTTAAGGACCTCCATTTCCTGATTATAAGCAGGTGTGTAGCTTGCTCTAGCACATTTCCACATTTGGTCCTTAAGGGCTTTTCCTTTGTAACTTTTTCTAAAATTTGTGTGAATGTGTCTTACACAGTATCTGTGCTCACTATTAGGAAAAAGTTGTTCTAGTGCAGGAATGAGACCCTGTGATTATAGTAATTTTAATAATGCAGAACCCATAACATAAGAAAGTAGGAAAAACCCATGTAAGAAAAATAACATAAACAATGCATCAATAGAGCAAGATAGTAGGTGAGCAAGGAAAATAACAGACACATTACTTGCCACAGAACTTACCTTTTGTCTATCACTCATGAAAGCCCAGTGATAGCTGTTGGTTATCTTCAGATCAGCAGCCAATAGCTCCAAAAACCAGTTCCAGTTATCATAATTCTCCCTATCTACAACAGCCCATGCTATGGGATAGATGCAATCATTTGCATCTATTCCCACAGCTGAAAGAAGCTGTCCTCCAAATAATCCTTTGAGGAAGCATCCATCCAAGCTGATGATGTTCCTGCACCCTGCCAAGAACCCTGCTTTCAAAGAACCTAGGCAGACATACATACCTTCAAATTTGCCTTCACTGCATCTAAACATCACTGATGACCCTGGATGTGTCCTCAACAACTCCAATCTATAGTCATGAAGCCTGCTAATCTGGTACTTTTCATCCCCATCCAAAAGCCTTTTTAAAGTTTCATATAGAAAAAAACACAAAATGAAAACAAATCAGTAGTCATACAGCTTGCTAATATGCATGAATCAAATTACTCTTGCAACATACATATTCTTATATAAATACATATATAACATACCTCCTTGCAATGCTTTTGGCCCTCCAAGCCTTTAGTCTGCTTATGTTAACATTTTGATTGCTCTTAACAACTTGCATAATTCCAGCTACTGACCATGAAGGATCTGCCTTGAATTGATCCATGTAGTTCTCTGCAATCCATTGTGCACTAACATGCCTGATATTATGGTCCCGGGCACATTCATGGTGGAGGATACCTGCCTTAATTTGAACCGTGCTTTTGTCCTTGACCATAGGTGAAGCCCATAGGTAGAAAGGGCATCCCTTTTTACAGTATGCCTTGCATCTTGTTTTGTTGTTAGGCCTAAAGTTCATGACACATCTATTCCTAATGCCATAATTCCTAACAGCCTTCCTAAACTGTTCAAAGTTTCTGAATTTCATTCCAATCTTGAAATGAGGGTCCTTCATATCAAAATCTTCATTAAATTCTGCATATTTAGGCTTGCTTGGTTGTAGTTGCTCCTCATCTGTAGAAGAACATGAATGTAATTCATCAGATGGACTATAATCAGACTCCCCACTGTCCACAGCTACTCCTCCACTGCCTCTCTCCTGTGCATTCTGCTCAGCCCTATGAATGACACCACTGTCCACAGCCACATCCTCCTCTACACTATGGAAACTATACTCTGAATCATGCAGCTCACTATCCTCATCTGCTCCTACATTTTCTGCTCCTATATTTTCTGCTCCTAAGTCCCCTTCCACTACATTGTCTTCTACCTCATATTGTTCTACATGCTCATCTGCATTTGTTTCCCCTATATTTTCATAAGCTTCTCTCATAGCAAGTGGCTTCATAATGCTTGGGTTGACTTCAAAGACCCTTGTATACAGATTCATTACTCTTGTACAGTCTACATTCATTGCCATTTCTAAAGCACTAGCATCATTATTTATTTCTCTCAAACCAGTCATATTACTCTTAGAATCTAACCACCAGAATTTTTCCTCTTCCACTAGTAATCCCATTTCCACAACCATTCCTTTGAGTTCTATTAATGACATTTTGTCGACACAGCAGTAGTCAGCATATCCAGCTAGAGTAGGGTTATCCAACTTGTGTACATCACCAAATGTGTAATGCATTTTTATTGTGAAGTAGTCAGAGTTGGGTGCTAGCATAAAATTATGCAGGAATCAGTACAACAATATAAGCATGCATAAAATAATGAACACAACAATGCAGTTAAGTAAAGGACAAAAAATGGAGTATGATTAAAATAAAGGAGATGGTGAGAGGACTTGAAATCTGTTTGGATTTTGACTAACATTAATATGCAGAATCACAATTTTGATATCAATAAAATTCAATAAAACAACTGCTTCCCCCTTAATCACATAACTCAAACATTCACAAACAGCAAAATCTATTAAAAAATGATCTACAATCCCTAGCATAACAAATCAACCAATTTTTTTATTATGAATAGATAAAGCACTTTTATTTAAAGAAAAGATTCAATAAAATACAATACAAGACAACATATACAGGCTGATCAAAGATGTTATCTCCAACATAGTTTTATCTAATCAATCAGAAGCATCCACTTATATTAAATAAAAAGTTAAAATCCCTAGAATAACAAATAAACCAATTTTTTTTATTAGGAATAGATAAAGCATTTTTATTGAAAGAAAAGATTCAATGAAATACAATACAAGACTACAACATATACAGGCTGATAAAGAAGTTATCTCCAACATAGTTTTATGTAATCATTCACAAACATCAAAATCTATTATAAAAAAAAAGTTTTATAATAAATCAACCAATTTTTTTTTATTATGAATAGATAAAGCACTTTTATTTAAAGAAAAGATTCAATGAAATACAATACAAGACTACAACATATACAGGCTGATCAAAGAAGTTTATCTCCAACATAGTTTTATTTAATTATTCACAAACATCAAAATCTATTATAAAAAAAGTTAATTAAAATCCCTAGAATAACAAATAAACCAATTTTTTTATTAGGAATAACAAAAAAGTTAAAATCTATCTCCAACACAGTTTTATCTAATTCTGGTTAAAGGATTTAGGTTTTCTACTACTTATCTAATCTTGGTCAAATGATTTAGGTTTTCTCTTATCTTATTTGTTTTTGTCAAATTTTTTTTTCCTTTTTCTTGTAGTGTCTACCAAATTTTTAAAGAAAAGTGATCTACAATCACTAACATAACAAATCAACCAATTTTTGTCAATCTATTAAAAAATGATCTACAATCCCTAGCATAACAAATCAACCAATTTTTTTTATTATGAATAGATAAAGCACTTTTATTTAAAGAAAAGATTCAATGAAATACAATACAAGACTACAACATATACAGGCTGATCAAAGAAGTTATCTCCAACATAGTTTTATCTAATTATTCACAAACATCAAAATCTATTATAAAAAAAAAGTTAAAATCCCTAGAATAACAAATAAACCAATTTTTTTATTAGGAATACCAAAAAAGTTAAAATCTATCTCCAACACAGTTTTATCTAATTCTGGTTAAAGGATTTAGGTTTTCTACTACCTATCTAATCCTGGTCAAATGATTTAGGTTTTCTCTTATCTTATTTATTTGTGTCAATTTTTTTTTTCTTTTTTCTTGTAGTGTCTACCAAATTGAAAATTTACCATCTTATTACTTTTCACCATCTATGTGATGTGGGCCATTAACATTCAAAAGGAAAAGGTGGCATCTTTCTTCTAGTTAGGTTTGTTGGCCAAAGAACAATTGAAGATACCTCTAAAAGATGGCATCTATCTTGTGGTTGGATTTGGTGGCCAATTAACAATAATGTTGGGGTGTATGCAGTAATTTTTTTATTCTACCACAATTTTGTCAAAATTTTTGTAATTCTTAGTACACTTTAAATGATAATTTCCCATTGAAGTGAACAATGCATTCATGATAGTCTAAATGTTGGTTTTATGCTGCGGTAATTTTTATTATATCACCATGTTTTCAAAATCTAGATCATGGTTGCCTATATAGGACAACATCAAATTGTACCTACCCATTGAAATGAACAACTTGAAGTAAACCTAAAGCAGTTTTTCCGCCTTATGTTTCCATTAAGATATGTATTTCCTGGTCTTCTGATAAGAAGTACTAAACTTTGGTGTATCCATTAAGATATGTGGCTTTTGAGCAATCTTGCTCCCTAGAAAGTCCTAAATCATACATTTGTTTATATCCACATCCTTTTAATGGTTACACACAACTTATGTTCCTTTGTTTTTAATTATTGAAGGTCCCAATGCAATTCCTTATGCCAAAAGCTCATGCTCCACACTATCTATGTTTTCTTCTGCAAAAGCTGAGCTTACCTTCTACTCTCTATGTTTCCTTTTAAGCAATTAAGTTTTTTTTAAACATAAACTACAATGTAGGAAACCCTAACATCAATCTCATTCTTATCCCATAATTAAAAAAAAAAAAAAACCAATCAACTTACGATAGCTTGGCGGTTCCATCGTTGGCGGTCTTATCGCCCAATCCACTTCCATTCTGCAAAACTGTTTGCGTTCACTGATGGCTGCTACTGTCTTTATCGCACTCCTGTCGTGGTTGTCTCGGTCTTAAGAGGAATTAAGGCTTTTCGGTCGCCTGTATAGAGGTCTGGTAGGGAAAGAAGAAGGTGGCCTTCGATGCGCTCCGGTGGAGAAACGGGAAAAAAGTAAAGTAAAAAAGGAAAAACGGGGGAGGGGACGAAATATGGTTTACACCGTGACACGCGCGTGGCCTAAGCGACGTGGCAAAGAATCCTTGGCCACGCGTGGCCAAGTCCGGCGAGAAATCATGCCGGAATCCCCCCAGTATCCTCCCTGTGAAACCAAATCGAAGTTCAGTAACCAAAAAGATACAAATTAAAGTTCAGTGCTCAAAATGATATATTGGTATAGTTCGGTATCCACTCAAGATACTAACCCCAAAAATTTATATTATTGTTGGCAGTGATGGAAAGTTTACTATATCTGTGTCCATTTGAAGCACAATCATGTACTAAGTATATAAAAATCTCATTTTCAAAGGTGTAATAAAAGAATAGATGCATATGTGAAGAGAAAGTTTGAAGTAAATGGTCAAGCATGTATAAGTTAAGTAGGAATTTTCACTCTTTAGTTGTGAAAAGTGGTGGATATGAAAATTTAACATATATTGAATGAGATTGTCGGAACTATATTGCGCAAACAAGGCAGATTAGGCTTGGAACACTTGGAAATTATTTTTCTCGCATGCAACAGAGAAATTCAAAGTTTTTTCATTTGATTGATATGGATAAGTAATGCCGTTTAAGAAATGTTTTTTTGGGCAGAAGCAAGGTGTATAACAACTTATGAATCTTTTGGTGATGTTATATTCTTTAATATAACATACTTAACGAATAAATACGATATGCCCTTCGCTCCTTTTGTTGGTGTAAATCACCATGAGCAATATGTATTATTTCGATGTGGTTTATTGTCAAAGATACTAAAACCTATATTTGGTTGTTTAAAACTTGGTTAGAGTGCATGTCAGAGAAGGCTCCAAATGTGATAATTACATACCAATGTATGGCTATTCAAGGTGTAATTTGGACAATTTTTTCAAATTTTCATCATCGTCTTTCTCTTTGGCATATTATGATGAAGGCTACTGAGAAGCTTGGAGGATTAATTCAGTATAAAGCAATAAAGAAGATTTTGAAGAGTATTGTTTATGAGGCAATGAATATATTAGACTTTGAAGACCTTTGGTTGAAGATGATAAAGGAGTATAACATTGAAAAAAACCGAATGACTGAATTTCTTGTATACAATCGTCAACGTTGGATACCTATATATGTTAAAGGAGTTTTTTGGGTTGGAATGTCTACCATTCAAAGAAGTGAAAGTATAAATGTTTTTTTTATGGTTATGTTGGCCCAACAACATCCCTAAAACAATTTGTGGAATAGTATGATAATGCATTAAAAAGCAAAATTCAAAGGGAGAATAAAGCTGATTTTGCTTCTTTTAACTCAAATTTTACATTGATAACTGATTGTTAGTTTGAAAAGCAACTACAAAAAGCCTGCACAAATGAAATTTTTAGGTTGTTTAATATAAGTTGAGAGTAATGTTATATTGCAATCTTGTATTTATAAAGACAAATGGGCCAATATATACATTTCAGGTAATAGATATTTCAAAGAAAAAAAGGCAAATTCAGAAGGCAAGCAGTGTTTAATGTTTGTTATAATGAGGCTAAATTTGATATTAAATACTCCTGCCATTTGTTTGAGTTTAGGGGAATTATTTGCAGACACATGCAAAGTTATCATTGAGAGAAATGTGAAAGAGACTCCATCTCAATATATTTTACCTCGATGGAGAAAGGATGTTAAACTCAGGCATACTTGATGAATTATTATGATGACAAGCAAACTAGAACAAAAAATGAGATACAACAAGTTCTCAGTTTCCTAAAGTTGTTGAAATTGGAGTAGAATCTATCGAAAAATATAATTTTTTTGATGAAATGTGTGAATGGGGCAAGAGAGAAGCTCATGGATAATTCAAATTTTTTGGATAGTCATTCTAATCAAGCTATTGCGCCAATGTTGTTGGAAGAAGATCATGAGCAACGTCAAACAACTTCTTTAACCACGAAGTTCCTAACACCTTTAAAGGCATGGAATAAGGGCCAACCACCATCTAAAAGAAAGAAGTCAACAATTGAACAAATAATAATTAGAAGTAAAAAAAATATTTGTCTTTTATAGTATTCCTTTTCAATTGTACAATTATTTTTTATTTCAAAAAAACTCAAACTAAGGGGAATATGCAAACTCAAAATGACACTCAAGTAGAATTTTGTACACAAGAAAGTGTGATAATGTTACATTATTTAATATTTATATTTGCTACAGTATTACATAACATATTTTTATAAGATTATAATATAGTTTTTTCCCATAAGAGGAATTCGATTCCACATGATAATACAACTATCAACATGCATATTCAGCACATGTGGAAGAGAATTCGAATCCACTTAAGAGGAAAAAACTATATTATAATACTATTAAAATACGTTATGTAATACCATAACAAATATAAATATTAAATAACGTAACGTTACCACGTTTTTTTAGCACAAAATCCTACTTGAGTGTCATTTTGAGTTTGTTTTCTGAAATAAATCACATCAATTTTTTACCAATAAAAAATAATTGTATAATTGAAAAAGAATATTATAAAATACAAGTACTTTTTTTTTACTTCTAATTATTATTTGTTCAAATGTTGACTTCTTTCTTTTGGATGATAGCCGGCCCTTACTTCGCACCTTTAAAGGTGTTAGGAACTTCGTGGTTAAAGAAGTTGTTTGGTGTTACTTATGATCTTCTTCCAACAACATTGATGATATAGATTGATTAGAATGACTCTCCCAAAAATTTGAATTATCCATGATCTTTTCTATTGCCCCATCTACACATTTCATCAAAAAATTATATTTTTCAATAGATTTCTTCTCCTATTTCAGCAGCTTTAAAAAAATGAGAACAAAATTTGTTGTATCGTACTTTTTGCTCACTAGTTTGTGTGTATCATAATAATTCATCATGTAAGTATGCCGGCGTTTAACATCCTTTCTCCACCGAGGTAAAATATATTGAGATTTAATCTCTTTCACATTTTTCTCAGTGAGAACTTTGCATATATGTCTGCAAATAATTCCTCTAAACTCAAACACAAGGCATGAGCATTTGATATCAAATTCAACCTCATTATTACAAACATTAAACACCACTTGCCTTCTGAATTTACTTTCTTTACCTTTGAAAATGTTTGTCACATGAAATGTATATATTGACCCATCTAATTTGATAAGTACAAGATTGCAATATAATATTCCTCTTAACTCATCTTGAAACAACTTAAAAATTTCATTTGTGTAGGCTTTTTGTAGTTGATTTTCAAATAACAATCAGTTAGCGATGTAAAGTTTGAGTTAAAAGTAAAATCAGCTTTGTTCTCCTTTTCAATTTTGTTTTTCAATGCATTATCATACTGCTCCACAAATTATTTTAGGGATGTTGTTGGGCCAACATAACCATAAAGAAAAAACATTTATACTTTCACTACTTTAAGTGGTAGACATTCTAACCCAAAAAACTCCTTTAACATATATAGGTGCCCAACAGTGACGATGTGTATACAATAAATTTAGCCATTCATTTTTTTCAATGTTATACTCCTTTATCATCTTCAACCAAAGTTCTTCAAATTCTTGTATATCCATTGCCTTATAAATAATACTCTGCAAAATCTTTTTTTATTCCTTTATATTGAGTTAATCCTCCAAGCTTCTTAGGAACCTTCGTCATAATATGCCAAAAACAAAGGCGATGATGGAAGTTTGGAAAACTATCCTAATTGTACCTTGAATAGTCATGCATTGGTCTCTAATTATCGTCTTTGGAGTCTTCCCTAACATACACTCCAACCAAGTTTTAAACAACCAAATATAGGTTTCAGTATCTCTAACAAGAAACCACATCCAAATAATACAGATTGCCCATGATGATTTACACCAACAAAAAGAGCGAAGGGCATATAGTACTTATTCGTTAAGTATGTTGTATTAAATGATATAACATCACCAAAAGCTTCATAAGCTGCGATACACCATGCATCTGCCCAAAAAACATTTGTTAAACGACATTACTCATCCATATCAATAAAATGAAAAAATTTTGAATTTCTCTGTTGCACGCGAGAAAAATAATTGCCAAGTGCTTCAACATCGCCAACTCCAAGCCTAATATGCCTTGTTTACGCAATATAGTTCTGACAATCTCTTTCAATTTATGTTAAATTTTCATATCTACCACTTTTCACAACTAAAAAGTGAAAATTCTTACTTAAACTTATACTTGTTTGATCATTTAGTTCAAACCTTCTCTTCACATATGCATCTATTCTTTTATTGCACCTTTGAAAATGAGATTTTTGTGGACTTAGTACATGATTGTGCTTCAAATGGACACGGGATATAGTAAACTTCCCATCACTACCAATAATAATATTAATTTTTCCTTCACAATTTGTTTTAGTGGATAACCTTGGGTTGCAAGTACTTTTTCATGTAGATATCTTTATGCCACCTCTTACACATGTAAGTGTATAATATTTTAAATTTTCATCATCTCCTGATTTCGTAGTTCTTTTGATAATACCAAACCCTTATTGTCGAGTATACTCAATATAAAGATTGTAAACTTCTTCTGAATTAAACATAATTCTTGTCTTTTGAATAACTCTTTCATATATTGAATCTTCCAAGTGTACTATTTTTTCCTTCTTTTTATTCAATATTTCTAAACTAGAAGACTCTTCCGTTTCATTTTTGCTCTGTTTAGAAGACCCAAGCTCCTATTCTGCCATATTTAATAAAAAATAGTTCTAGGTTTTGTGTGTATGCAAACTTGATATCTGATTAGGTCCATAAAATAATAATCATAATATAGCAATCATAAAGGATAATGTACATGAAAAAGAGCTACTATTTAGGAAAAGCACCATGGAGCTCACTTAAGAGCTTCTACTACTTGGAAAAAGAACCATGGAGCTGGATTATTTAAGTTTTGCAGATAAAGCAAAATTGATCATTGATCTCACTCTTCCTATTTATTATGTTCTTCTCTATTTACATTCTTTGAGGCCTCATGATCAATTGTTTTTGAAGGATCAGTTCTAAATTGACTAAAATAAATTTTCAATTTAACATACTCCCTCATAATGAGATCCAAATCTACTACAAATGATAGTCATATAAAATTTGAAACAGTCAAATCATTCCCTACCATTATTCTTACGCATCAATAAACCCATTTTGCAACTATTTCAACCATAAAAACTATGAATTGCTTCTTGTAGATTTATGAAGATGATACCTTTTATAGCAGCAGACATTTCCACTTTGAGGAGGAAAGTTAATATGACATGCTAATAGTAAACAATAAGAAGATGCACAGATAATCAAACAAACATACAATGCAAGGATGCATATAGAACATATTATTTCAACTTACCTCACAAATTGTGTATCAATACAAGCATGCATCCTTTCTACATCCTCCCTCTTAAGAAATTCCTACTAGTAATTGGAAATGTGTGGATTGATAGTGTGTCTTCTCATGTCTTAGGAAAATAAGATGAATTGGCAAGTAAAAGATATATTTACAAAATTTCTTACCATTTTCCATGTAGCCTTCTATTTTCACTCAATCAAAGTCCAAACACGGGAAAAAAAATGGAAATGCAAATTAAGATTAAATTTAGCAATTTAATTTCTTATTTTTCCTTTTGTTTTCATTTAACCATTATCCATTAATTTCCTCTATTTCCTTTCTTTTTTTGAGTAAAGTGGATAAACCACATCATTTATTTATTAATTGAAAAAGTACATTGCGGTTGATACATGGGGGTCCATATTGGTCCCCCTTTCTCCTATAAGATTTGCCCCATTGTCTCCTTGGCGTGGGGGATGCTCTCCTCTTCCGCAACCTTCCCTCACTTCCCATTCTTTCTCTTCTCCTCTTCTCCATCGAGCCCCGTCTCCTTGGCGGTGGAAAAGTCTTTCCTCTCTCCCTCTTCCTGTGAAGCCCATAATTTTTAGGAGTTGTTTTATTAAGTCCTAGTTTATTATTATTTTGGGAATTTATTAGAGAATAAGGGAGAGTCTCCCAAGGGTATTGTTTAAACTTTTATTTTGGAATAAAAATCCTAGATATTTCTTTTATTTGAATAGAATTTCAAATCTTAAGATTTATAAGTATTTATAGTTTTAACCATCTTACTTGCAATTAAAGATAATTGTAAACTTTATTAATTTAATCTAGGGGATATCTCTTCAAATATTTATTTGATAATAGGGATAAATAATTACTTATATTTTGAAGAGAAGCACTTGAATTTGTGGGGATATGCTATGATAAAATACGTGATGAGGATATACCTTCAAAATCTATTAAGGAGAGATAGATTTGGAAAAAAAGATCTAATATATATAAGTTCATGTATTAAATTTAAATTGAATTATGGGTAATGGTTAGATAAGAGGAGGGACTATGGGTCAGAAGAGGACTTTAAATAGTTAATTTCATAACTTGAAATTAATTAAATAGTAAATCTCACAATTTGAATTAAAAGGGACCGTCAGGGGACTGAATGGTAATTTCTAAAAGAACGAGGACCGGAAGATAGTTCTACTCCTCTCTGGAGAAAGGACTTATATGAGATTTAATAAAAGTTAGGGACCTGAAGACAATTCTGTTCTCTCACTGGAGTGGGACCGGTGTGTAAATTGTTTAAAGAGGGAGGGGGTGATTGCAAAAGTAGATAAGTAGCCCTGTAAAATTGCATGCACGGCTGAGATGAGAGGATCGGGATGAGTGTTGATCACGAGAGGAAGATCAAACCGTTCATTCTGTTGACAAAATGACACTGAAAACGTCCCCACACTGCGGGCATTATCTGGACCGCCCATCATGGATCATCACCAAAGCTCGAGGCGATGAATCAACATCCAATCGTTTGCCCTCAATTGATCAGAACCGTTGATCTGAAAGGAGGTAGGATCGCGAGGCAGCGCGATTTCTTCTCCCAGCTCGTGTGGCCATGTAGAGGCCATCACTTGGCGCCACCGCCGTGAAATCTTATCCAACCTGAAAACAAAGATAAACTATAATTTAAAACGTCGAGATAAACTTGAATTGCAAATCAGAGCCTATCTATAAGTCCCTGTTATCTATAAGTCCCTGTTAAGCTCTATAAATAGAGGTGGGCTTCTGTGAGTCTGGACGACTTCGTCGGAGAGCCAGCTCCACCACCTGAGAGAGACTGTGAGATAGAGAGACAAAGGAAAGAAGGGAAACAAACAAGCGGTCTCGGAGGACGGGGCCATCTTCAGGGAGCATTGACAGGGAGACAGGACTACACCCATCGGAGAACCTGACGCCCCACCACCGCCCGGCGAGTTCCTTCTCTGCCTGCCCGTTATTTTCTTCATGAGAGCATGTAGAAGACTAGGAACGCTGTGAGAGAAAGAGAGAGAGGAGAGAGAGAGATAGAGAGTTTGGAAACCACTATCAATCTCTGTCTTGCGGCAGAACGCCGGCGAGGGCCGAGTGCTCCAACGAAGGGAGAGAAGAAACACGATAGCACTCTGTCCAGGAGGAGCCCACGGCGTGCAAACCATCACCGACAGACAAAGATCGCGGGCACAGACAATCTAGGCCGCCTGCGCGTCGCCGGCGATCGCCGGAAAGCTCTCGGTCGAGAGGAAGAAGGCGAATTATATTTTAATTAGGTTAATTAATTAAAGCCAGTTGGGTTAGTTATTAAACCAAGTTCAATTGATTCAATAGATTCAATTATTAAATTGATCTAGCTTAGTTGATTTGATCTGGATTTTGGGCTTTGGTTGGGCTTGATTCCCATTTAATTTATTCAATTGAACCAGTTAGATAAGATTGAGAATTGGACTGAGTTTGGGTCCACTTGATAGGCTTATTGGTGGGCCAGAATAGTAGAAGAAAAAAAAAAAAAAAAAAAAAAAAATAAAACTTGTAGGCAATGAGAGCGGAACCCATGACCTCTCTATAATAGTGGAGGCCCCTAACCACTAAAGTACATTGACCTTTTAGTAAAGAAGGAGGTACAGATTATTGATAAAGGACTAATAGAGGCCCACTAGTCTCGAATAGGGTCCAATAGCAGACCAATCGCATGCATATAGGGTTATGCATAATTACCATTGTTAATATAGATTTATTATCAGGATTGACGTTGATGCGAGGGGAGTCAGTTCCTTGGAACACCAAACTTCGTGACTTAGGTAAGTGTATCCGCCTAGTACCCACCCTGTTTTGGGCTTTCTTGACTATATGCTTTTGTTTCAGCTTCCTTGCTTGATTATTTGTTAATCTCGATATTGTTTATTATCTTTGAGCTATTGCCTCATTGTTTATTGGCCTTGATATCATTATGCTTGATCTGTTTCGGTTCGCATACATATGTTCGTTTTTATTGCTCTCTTTTCTTGTAAAGATGTATGCACGTTGATGTGATAAGTTTTTTGTTTGTAATCACTGAACATGTCTACCTGTTGACCGGTACATGGCCGTGGCAACGCGTGAGCCTATGCTAAGTCCGGGTAGACTTGCGTCAGCACTCTCGTGTGAAGATTCTCCCATTTAGTGCGGTGTGTGTCTGCGAGGCGTTAGGGGAGGACACTGCGAGCGTCACTGTGAGTCCCTACCAGGGGGAGGGAACTCACGGATGTCCACCCGTCGATTGGGATGATCTGGCTGGCCATGTATGCGTGCATGTTGGAGCGCTCTGATTTCGTGGTCGACTTAAGATAAGATAAGATGGGCGCACGGGAGATGCACAGAAGTTCTTTGGACTCCGTGTTGTGTGCTTGCAGGATAGTGATCCTTGTGTGTATGACTTGATTTTGTTTTCTATGATATGTTATATTCGAGTGGATCACTATTTCTTGATATACGTAATAGAGCTCATTCTTCCCTTGCGGGTATACTTCTTGATCTTTCCTTTCAAAGCTTCATTCCTTTCTTTTCCCTCTTTCGAGGTTTGAGGATTAGGTGACTTCGAGGTTGAGAAGCTTGTCTGAGGGGACGGGATACTTTGCTGAGGTTCGGGGACCTCGAGATTTTTGTATGTGTGTGAGGTTATCTATTCGACCCTGTATAGACCCTTGTAAGGTGTTTTGAAACATGTAGTTGTAATCCGCTATGAAACTCAACGATTCTATTGTAAATATTTTGTTAAGTATGTTATCTGCTCTTGATCTATTAGGCCTTGTACCCGAGTGGGACCCGCCTCCACTTGGGTATGGCCGGTCTGTGAACGTGCCCGAGGTCCCAAAATCCAGGTCGGGGCGTTACACTTCCCTAAGCCTTTGTTTGGTTCAAAAGGGGAGTTTGGAGGGGAGGGATGAGAAGGGTTTTGAAAAATTTTATATTTAGTTCAATGAGGTAGTGAGAGGATGAATCTTTTTTTTTATTTAGTTGTGAGTAAGAGTGAGAAGGAGCGTAATATGTATTTGATCAATTTGCCATTTAGTATGAAATAAATAGTGATAATGTTTGGTTAGGAGAAAAAGTGAGGAAAAGTGTAATGTGTATTATTACTATTAATTTAATGCTAATTAATATTAATTATATCAAAGCTAAAAATTATATGAATTTAAGTATAATTAATATTAATTATTAAACCAATACAAATTTTATTACTATTAATTATATTAGTATAAAATCTTTAATAATTAATATCAACTATATTAAAGCTATTAATTATATTAATTTAAGTATAAGTAATAATAATTATTAAACCAATACAAATTTATTACTATTATTTATATTAGTATAAAAAGCTAGTATTAAACTAGTTAATATTAATTATATTAAATCTATTAATTATATGAATCTAAGTATAATTAATAGTAATTATTAAATTAATACAAATTTTATTACTATTAATTATATTAGTATAAAAAGATAAAATAAAATAAATTAATTAATATCAATTATATATTAAAAGTTTAGTATAAAAATTTGGGAGACTTAGATGAAATTTTGAAAATAAGTGGAGGGCAAGATGGTATTTTCAAGTGATTTTTTAAGTTTAAAAAATAAAAAATTTTCCACCCCTCCAAAAAAAACCCCGATTTGGGGGAGTGGAAAATGAGAAGTTTGGAGGGATTTATCACCCCTCCTCACCCCTCCTCATCCCCTCTCACACCCCCAACCAAACACAAAAAAAAAACCCAAATCTCTTTTCACCCATTCAAAAACCTCCAACCAAACAAGAGGTAAGAGATTAGGTTTTTAGTTTTTTTATTATTATTTTTAAATGACTAGGAGAGATGATTATTTGCCACATGGATAACCACATTAGTCGGGAAAGAAAATCGGTTTGTATATCATTACTATCAGTACAACCTAGGGGTACACATGTAATTTCCTAAGAAAAAAAATTATTTTTAAAAACTTTAGAAATGATATGTAAATAAATATATATATTTTTAATCTTTTATCCCAAATTAAATAAATAAATAAATAAAATAAAAACCGAATAAATAGGAAGCCAAGAATGTCTTCTCTGGTCCGTTCAGAAGGATGGCACTGCTCGTCGTCTATTCTCATCATCCTATAGCTCCGACAACGCCGGTGAGTTAAAATACCCTTTCTACCCTTATCTCTTCTCCTTATTTACACTCCAACCACTCCGACCTTCTTTCCCGTTCTCATGCCAGTGCGCCAAGAGGTCTCCGCCTCTTCTCTCATGGCGTAGGTCAATCGGAACAATAAGGAGAAGGAGATGCTCGAGGGTTCATGCCTGCTTCAACCCCTTCGAAGATCAGCCCATCCTCAAGGATGCCCTCAAGGTGCGTTTGTTCTTCCTTTTTGTTTTTCCCCTTTGTTAATGGCGGAAGGGTTTTGATCTCATTCTTGTCGCTGTGCAGGAGCCGATGGCTTTCTTGGGCGGGGTGTTCGCCGGGCTCCTCAGGCTCGATTTGAATGAAGAGCCGCTCAGGGAGTGGGTTGCCAGAACTGTTGAGTCTTCTGGGATCACTGTGGAGGGAGGTGTTGTGGAGGATGGGTTAGGGTTGGACGGAGAAGAGGATGCGCCTCAGCAAATTGAGATTGAATGAGGTTTGCTGTTTGCATTATACTTCTTATATAATTTTGATTGGTTTTTCTACGAATTGGCATCTAATTGGTGACATTCTCTAGCAACAAGTTATAAATTTTTCTATGCTTTGTAGTGGTTTTGATCTTCAGGTTTATGGTCTTTGTTTGTTGTTAGTTGATAATGTATAATTGTTTGATGCTATTCATGATATTTATTGTATTGATGAACCATTAGTGTTGTGCTAACACTGAGTGGTGCATTCAGTATCACTGGAACTCTTTACTTGCTATGCTTGCTAAACGAACCAAGGCTGAGGCAACCAAGCTTAGTTCAAGCTTTGCTTGAACCAAAATTAGCCCAACTAAATCTCGGCTCAGGCTTGGCTCATTAAATTCTGTTACAGGTTATAATTACAGGTCCTAAACAGCATAAGTAATTGTAGGAAGCTTAATTATAGGGATCGTAATTAGTCCTAATTAGTGGGAGACCTTCCTAATTTAGATTTCTTAGTTTATATATATGTATATATATATAAAAAGTGGTGATAGTATGCGGCCAGCCACATTTGCGGTCGGCCCATACTATCACTACTATATAGTATGAGTGATAAATCGGCCCATATCTATCACCCATACTATGAGTGATAGTATGGGCCAAGCCCATAAATCTTGACGGCCGCATACTAACACACACATACGTATGCTGATAAAGGCGGTAGGCAATTTATTCAAAGGTCCGCCTCCCATTTTGACTTAGAAGCGTGTTTTGGGATTTTCAACAGTATGGATGGAAAGAGCATTGAAAAATAAGCTAGCATGTCAATTTTCATACAATTTGGGAACTTTGTGAGTCTTACGTTTTAGCGGATGAAAATTTATAGAAATCCTACCGGTTGAGAATTTCGCCGTTAAGATGAAGATCCTACAAGTTCCCAAATTGTATGAAAATTGACATCTTGAAACTTTATTTTTGATGTTAACTTCAGATTCATCTGGCTGGATTTCAAAACATTTGTCTGTGAAGTGGAGTCAAATGGAAGCAACCGCGACTTCTTGTGATGATAAGGCCGTGCGTAGTAGCGTGCCTCATATATATATATATATATATATATATATATATATATATATATATGTAACAGATTCCTCAATGACTATACAAGTGAGAATATTTCTTTCTCATCTTTGATTTTAAATACCAAAATTTGAACTTAAAATTTTGCTTTCGGTTTGGGCGCTAAGCCAAACCAAGCCAAGGAAGAAGACTTGACTACCTAACCTGCTTATAATGGAAAAAAGTGCCCAATTTAGCTAGGGTTGGGTGAGTTCAATCCCATGCACATACAAGAGCAACATAGGACCTCTATGATCTCGGCTAATATTTCTTTTTGTAATATATATAAGTAATATTATCATATATTATATATCTTACTGAGTGTTTGAGCTAACTTGAACAAGCTGTCCTGAACTCGAGTTTGGGTTGAAATTAACTCTAGTTTGCATAAAGCCCAAGTTACTCCCAAATTGTTTTATTGTTTGCAACCCCTAGCTATTTTGTAGGGTAAGTTGGAGACCGGTGACAACTTTGTTAGCATTATTATTGTAAATAGATGCTTAGTTTGAGAATAGTGTTCTGAAGCATTAGTGCCTTTCTTGCTTGACTTCTGATAATGATTCAATATATTGACAACTAGATTTCCAAATCCACCAGCCAAACCAAAAAAGCTTTGTTCTTTTATTAACCTTCACACCTCTTACAGAATGACACCCTTCTGCAGTACAAAAAACAATTCTTATGAAAGTAGAGTATCAGCAAAATAACAAAAGTCCCCAATCTTTCAACCATTCCTAGATATCAGGTCAATCAGCAAGTTGTACCACATTTCCTCTTCATGTTTATTGTACCTGCAACTAGTATGATATTCATGTTAGACAATAGCAGTTGAGGAGAGAATTTTGAAGTTAATAATGTAGTGCCCAAACCTAAATTTCGTTTCTATGTACTTGAGGATGTTTGTAAAGGAATTTTGATGTAAAGATCAGTAATTTTGACGTAAAGTTTTTTGTCATCTTTTGTCTAATATACCATAAACTTGATACGTTTGCCTAAAAATGTGCTGGTCAGATATGATGGCAGATTTTGACAATAACCTATTACTTCAGGTTGTTGAATTTCATCTTTGTTGCATGTTCTCCTGTATCGTAAAATTTGTCATCTATATATTTGGCAATTGATCCAAAACCATAATAAAAGATCTTTCTTGATGTCGATCTCATCGTGTAGAATTGACTGCAAATGTAGAAGAAAACTTGATTTGACATAATGGGCATGAATTCAGACAGAAAATTGTTTTTTTAATAGGTTTTCAGGACCATTTTGAACGTTTATGAATGTGGTTAATATTCAGGTGGGTAAAAAAAAATTAACCCAAAAAACAAACATGCCCTTCAAGATTTCTCACTGCCTTGTGAGTTCACCTCTCTAGCATTCTATGGCTGTTTTTTACTGTTAAAATTTGAATAGAAGATGTCATGGTAAGTGTTCTAATTTACCAAAATACCATACTTCTATGTTATAATATCCTTACTACTAAAGTTTTCTAGCCAATAACCAAAGTAAATAAATAGAAAATGAAAGGCTTTTTTTTTTAATATTCATACCTACCATTGCAGATATGGGTAATTCTTAATATACCCTTGTAATCATAAAATATAACCCCGGCCTCAATTTAAAATTAAACAGGAAGAAAATGATCAAAATATCACTTTTTCACCTAAAAAGTATAAGGGACCTATTGGTATTAGGTTACTTTGTTAAGAGGTTTTACTCTTCCGAGAAAAACTCGGGATTGAGTCTCATCTCTTACAAAAGTGGAAACTTCAGTAGCATCGAAGCGATACCTTTTGGGCCTCATTCTTTTTGAAACTTTCTCATAGGGATGTTTGTTGCGCTTTTATCAAAGAAAAGAAAAAGAACAGGAAATTATCAAAATACCCATAATTAGGTTTGCAGGGGTATGGAGAGATGGCATGAGTATTTTGTTCATTATTTATTTTTAATATTTAATCTTACATTATATATGTGTTTATGTAATTTTAACCTCATTTAAACATAGTAAAAAAAATCCAAGAATACGCAATTGTGTTTGTGTATACATTCACCAGGTGTATTTTTAGTGATATAAAAGCTTTCTTTACTAAAAATTTTTCTAGATTTTTGAAAAACAACACCAAACTACCATATATATAGCTATAATTCAAATTCTATTTTTGTAACTTATCTACCAAGATCAAAGCTCGGCATGAAAACCACAATCCTAAATCACTATTTATAAACTTCTCATGACAATTTAAAAAAATGAGATACATAAAAAAAATCTATAATTTGAGATTCTCAACTCACATCAAAATCTCAAAAAAATAAATAAATAAATAAATAATAAAAAACAGTTCTATCTCACTCAAAACTTGTTTTAGAACTCCAAACGTGTTGCAATCAAGAAAGGGGATTTACTAAGAAAGCCATTGATTCAAGAACAGATAATTAAAGAGTTATCAATGTAAATTAAATAATCTCTTTGTACTTACATTGGATGGTAAATGATACCACAAATATTAACATGAGATCTAATTTGACCCCTTGTCAAAAATGCCCTCCATGATACCTTGCAAGGCATGTAGCCTTGCCCTACTTTGCACCCACAAATAATAGAACCAAAACCCTACTTGCACCCTAATTGAATGGTGTTGCACCCTAAGGCTAACTGCCTTGGGCTAGATACCAAGGTATCACAGAATTTACCCTTGTTAAAGGTTCTAGAGATCCCTTATCATCTCTATTGATTCAAATATAAATGAGTCCCTATTTGGGAGTTAATTTGAAACAAATCTAACTAAAAAGAAATACATCTTACATAGAGGCACAGTGAGAGCATATCATGTTTGATATACTAAATAATACACATGGTTTTCAAAGTCCGACCGGTGCATGGGGTGTTGATGCAAGGTGGCACTCTCCTTAGAGATGAGGCTGATTTTGATCAATAAAGAGATTAAGTAGAAAATGTGAGAATTCTTCAGAGGATTTCGATAAGAGATACCAAATATCCGATTTTAGATACCCTAGGTTGACGATCTTTTTTTATACTAGAGGACCAGGCAGTTGGGCTTCTACGTTAGCGGTCCAGATTATATCATATATCTACAGTTATTTTTACCGTATAACATGAGGTATTTGAGGTAACCTAAAAATAAGTGGTATATCTAGGTGTACTTTTGAAAATGTGGTAATACAGCTATAAAAATAATATCCTCTTTTTTTCCTTGTTGATGCAACCATAGTAAAGGATGAACATGCAAATATATGTTCAATATATCTATTTGTTTTATTTTTACCTTGATTTATTGTTCTTTTATGACTTGTGCTTCAAACGAATGGTTATTTGTATTTTTAATTCTCAATATGTATTAATGTTTTTTATAATCGGTTTGATGTTATTAGAGAAACTAAATATCAAAACTTGGTGATATAGTAAAGTCTCGATTTCATAGAAATTTTAAAAAAATAATAAGTTGTTATGCACCTTAAATATCTAGAAATAAATTGTTTTAGCACAGTTCTCGGTTTTTTTATTTTATTCAATTTTTTTTAATGTACAAGGTTTATATTTATATTTTATTAACCACTTAACTATAACTATTTCTATGTTATTAATGTTGTGGTTTATCTAATTTTAAAAATAATTAATCAATTAAACTTGATTTACTATCCTAAAGAGTTCATTAAGCATAAATCATTATGTATATTCATTTGGTGTGCCACTGTTTAATGTTTTTTAAGATATCTTCATGTGTTACTCATCTCCTATTTAACTTTTAACTCTGAACTTAACCATTTCTTCTATATAGAGTGAGTCAATTTAGAGCTGTGATATACTTACCGACAAAGTATCCTGAAAAATAGTTTTTGAAATCATTAATGGTGCATCAAGATCATCAACAGACACATCTCGAGACATCATCAACGATCACGATCGTAGAAACCAGGATACTTGATCGGTAAATATATCTTTTCTCCAATCAATGTGGATGGAAAATAGAGTGTGAGAGAGAGTAGAAATACAATGAATGTACCATCATTTGTTTTAATAATATGTTGAATAATAGATGGCTCATTCTTCTAGAGAAATGCAATGAATGTACCATCATTTGTTTTAATAAGATATAGAGAACCTATCTATATTAGTAAGATACAATGAATGTATCATCTATTTCAAATCCCATCTACAAAGAACCTATCTAGATAAAAAGAAATACATTGAATGTATTATATATGCGAATCCATCTATAAAGAATCTATCTATATTATCATCTATTGTAAATCCCATCTATATTATCATTATTCTAGATATCAAAGATCTTCGTTAAGAAACATAAAAATGGTTTTGTGTTGTGTGGAATAAGAATAGGGAATGATTCTTTTGGAGGTCAAATAAACCTAGATACATAGGGGGAGTCCACAATAGTTAGGATATAAATGAGCTCTTTTAAACATAGGTATTCTCTTGTGCCATAAAAAATGGCGAGAAGAAATAGTCAAAAAAGTAATGATATATAGCCAAACGAGCTTCCAGAGCTAGACTTGAAATAAATATAACCATCCATTTTCATGTCGGGATCATCAACAACATCATCCATGGATATATGGATGAGATGATTTCGAGAAGTCTAGTCGAAAAAGTCTTTAGGGCTATATATCATTATTCTAGTCAAAAGGTGGGAAGGATAACTGCACTTGTATTGTGTATATACTAGTTGAAAGGATTGAAATACTAGGCTCTTACTGATTAGATGTTTGCTAATCTTGTTTCCTCCTTGCATATCATCCCATCCATATGGCATATAATATTCTTCGTGAAGTCTAAATAATTTGAAGCATTCTGCGAAAGAGTATAAAATTTAATTGCGATAAGAATACTTAGTATAAGGGAGGGTATTCTTTACTCCTTCACATACATACTTATATCTGCTAATATTTCTTGGATGCCACTATTGTTGAAAGTATGGCTCACCGTGTGCGAGGGGGCCAGGAATAGGGTTGGTGGTCTTTGAAAGCGCCACAGGTATAAATGAAAAAGGCAATTTTGTAATTTTCATACATTAGGGTTTAGTATAAATATTTATGATATAACCCTAATTTGATATATAGTGAAATTTCGTCGTTTGCTCTTGTGGACGTAGGCACATCACTGAACCACGTAAATCTTGTGTGTTCTTCTTTTTCTTCTGTTTTTTTTTTGCTTGTTTCCCACACAATTAACAACAACTATGAACCAGAAACTACTTGTATCAGAGGTTCAATCAGGAACCTTATTTTGATAAGTAATGAAGGAATGTGGTTTATCCACTTTTTAAGAAAAAAAACATAAAAAAAGGAAAAAGGAAAAATGGTTCATTTTAGAAAATATCTATAGCAAATCCAATGAAGGTATTAGCAACATCATTCTAGAGAAAGAGTTCTCTCTTAAACAATAATGCTTCACTCATTCAATTATATGATAGAGAGTGAGTTAGGCTCAAGAGATGAATGAAGAAGGCAAAGATATCCCCTGTTTTTTTATTGAAAAAGGAATGAAGGAGGCAAAGGCATTTGGGGGTGTATGATGTGGATGTTTGTATCATGCATGATGGTCCACAAGTCAATCTCATTGAAATAATCAGTGTTTTCATGTTAGGCATTGGATTCACTACTCCCTATGAGCTATAATTCTTTCCCTGTCTCACCAACTTTGTTTGTAAGATATTTTGGTGGTGTTTGATTGAGGATAAATAGGAATAGGTTTGTTTAATATATTGAAATTAGTTAGATATATATAACCTAATATCGGGCAATTTGGATTGATTTTTCGTGTTTTTAATATATTTATGTTCTTTTATACAAAAATATTATAATATAATAACCAGTTTTATAGTTTTTCATAAATTATTTGTGTATCACACAATTTGGATTTATACATTATCTTTGATTTGTGAGAAACTTTAGGTCATACAGTATAACTTGAGTCTCTTAAAGTGCGGCTCTAACTTTCGATTGAAATGTAGATCACTCATGGTCGATTTTAGAAATTTAAATAGGCGCTTTTAAATATACGGCTTTTGGGATGACATTTACCGATTAAATAAAATATAGGGGCCGAGAACAAATTATATTAGAAGGGCGTAAAAGTCGAAAATCCGATATAATAGAGGACTAAATAAAGTATTACACCTAAATTATTTGGTAGGTGTTTATGGGGTGCATTCTAAGATACCTTACTACAAATCTTTAAGATAGCATACTTAGCGTATATAATTTATATGCTTGACTGCATACAATTTAGTAGTCTTTGCATAGCAATGCACAATTTTTGGGTTACGTTGCGCATAATCCAGGCCCGTTGCACCTAATTCTTAAAAGAATTTGCTTGCCTGATTTGTATAGCGCTACAGCAGCGTAAATATATACTCTGTAGGGAATAATACCCAAGGTATCTTTAGAATTCACCCTAAATTCTATAATACCTTGCCCTACACTATGGCGTCCACTAAGGGTGGTTGAAGGGTTTTAGGTTCTATTTTTATGTTTTTGGGGTCAAGATAATCCAAGGCCCCAAAGTATCATAAAAAGCACCATGTTTATGAGATAAACACTTCTGCGGCTTAAAAGCACCTTATATTTTTTAACAAAAATACCTTTTTTGGAAGAAAATGACCTCATAAACACTTTTCGCAGTGATTTGTTCAAACGGAAAACTAATTAGCTAACTAAAATGAGGAACTTACAAAATAAATACTTAAATAAAACATTTTTTTGTAATAATTTGCTTGGTAGGTACACATGCGATAAATTACTTCTCAGGCTAAAAAATAATTTTGATATTATTTGGGAAAAATACCCTCATCTTTTGATGAAAATGGCCTCACAAATATTTTTGTAGTGAACCAAGCGGCCTCTTGGCGCTTGTTAATATCAGATCCACTTACGTAGGATGTTGATTGGAAGAGATCTCAGATTTGTACACCATGACTTTATAAGGTGAGGGCCGCATCACGTTCGACACGTTGTTCGTCTCTGACTAGGAGGTGTTTGACGCCTTTGTTAATATATATATATATATATATATATATATATATATATATATATATATATATATATATATATATATACGGTGATCTTGTCTACGCGTGAATCTTATCATTTGTCTGAAGTCGCGGTCGTCTTTTTGGCCCACTTGCGATGCTTTGAGAAATCCAACATTATGGATGGAAAGAGCGTCGAAAAATAAGCTAGCGTATGTCAATTTTCATATAATTTGGGAACTTGTAAGCGTCTTCATCTTAAATGGTGAAATTTTTGAAGCCGTGGTAAGATTTCACATAAATTTTCACACTTTTTTAAGATGAAGACCCTACAAGTTCCCCAAATTGTATGAAAATTAACATACTAAACTTATTTTTGATATTATTTCCATTTACAGTTGGAAATCCTTAAACTTATGTATGCAAGTGGCCAAATGGGAGGTAACTTTACTTGTACTGATAATCTAACAGGCCTTATATTATCACTCCAGGTATATATATATATATATATATATATATATATATATTTGTAGTGATTCTTTGAAATATAAAACTACATGGAAAAAATAAAGAAATTGACAAAGAGCTGAGGCGTATGATTAGTCTTTAAAATTGATTAATTTAAATGCACAATCATGTCAAATGAAAAATTAATAGATCATATTGTTGATAGTGATTCATAGATTTTTAAAGTTAGAAATCAATAAATCATAGAGTTACTACACTTCAAGGCCAATTTAGTGCTAAGCGGTATCTTAGATCTCATAGATTAAGGTAATTGACGATTGAAGCATGCTTTCGAGGTTAAGTCATTTCTCGTAAATGAGAGAGAATAGTTTGGGTAACTCAGGATTGAGAGTCCCACACATGCAGCACCTGCGATGATGGATTAAAGGGTGCTAACAGTAGTCACACCAAGGTCACTCTCTCTAAGGAGATCTTTTATGGCCTCTGTCAAAAAAATCATATATAAATAATAATAATTACTACTTGAATAAAATGCTATACTCAATACCACAACCATTAATGATGTATGATATTCCTACAAATGAGATCCCTACATTTTGCATCACCTTCAATCGCTATATACTCATGCATTCGTACTGCTTCAAAGTATTTGTCCTTTCCACGCAATCATGTAATAAAGTGGTGTTTAATCATAGAAGTCACAATTTTGATCTCCAAATGATACACAAAGTTCTTAAATCGTCAAATATGGCTCCAAATGATTTTTCCATATAATTATAAAGGCATGCATATACATAGTTAAACTTATCTTTCTCGCCCGCACACACAAGATTGTAATATTAGACGATACAACAATCATCATGTTTCTGAACCCAGTTAATGCAAAGTTATTTCTGCCTAGTACTATCGTGGTTTGACGGCGGTACATGAAACAAGAAAGGTAAAGCTACGAGCACTAGAGCCCCTAATCGGATAGAGGTTTGAATCCATGTGAGATCATGCGGGAGGAACAACAAGACCGCATGACACCAATTTAGAGTTTGAAGATGAGGCGCCACCGCAGGGGCCAAGGGAAGCAAAGAGAGACCCGTACAGAACCCCACATTTACCCATGTAACACACTTTCGATTTGACTAAGGCGGGCTCACGTATAATCCAGTCCATTAAAGGGCCGGTTTCTACATTAATAAACATGGTTTATCTACTTTTACAACAACAACAACAACAACAACAACAACTAAGCCTTAATCCCATACTAGATGGGGTCAGCTATATGGATTCTCTGTCTTCATGTATGGCTCTCAAATATGAAATAAAAAATAAAATGAAATGATATGAAATAAATAAACTGAAATAAAATGAAATAAATTTAAAAATAAAAATACATAAATAAATAATAATAACAACAAATAATTCTATAAGGAGATTAGGATGTTAGAAGCAAAACGATATCCTACAAACAAAGCTAATTTAATGAAGGAGAAAACCTTTTTAGCCGATTTATCGGTAATCCTATCTTAGGTGGGGTTAAATTTATATGAATTTTTGTCTCCAGTATGCATACATCAAAAGCGAGATCAGGCCATTTCGATATCTAGCATCCGTAGGTCCTTGAGCCGTACTCTCTCCATGTAATCCTATCCTGCACCTACACCTCTTGTGCTACCTTTACTCTGACTAAACTATCACATTTTTTGGCGGGCTTGGCGGTCTCCGTGTCGTGTCAAACCATCTTTAAGCCCTTCTACCGTATTTTTATCTTCAATTGGTACATGCACCTTACAGCCGGATGTGTTCATTTCTAATCTTATCCCGATCTTGTATGACCGCTCATCCGTCTTAACATCCTCATTTAGGCCGCATTCATTTTATCACGTATATGTTGGAACTTTAGTTTACTTGACACTTTCGCTCCCCGTATATCATGGCGGTCTACATCGTCTATAAAATTTTTCCCTTTATTTTTGTTAGGCATCTTTTTATCACATAACACCCCGTGGCACTTCTCCATTTCAACCATCCAGTTTTGATTCTATGGGTTACGTCTTCATCTATCGTCCTCATCATCCACGGAAAATGGAACCTAAATACCTAAAATGGTTAACCTTAAGCACTCTACACCCCCTAGTTTAACTTCTCGCCGTTTCTCCCTCACTTAGACTAAAATTACAGTGCATATATTATGTTTTACTTCTGCTTAACCTAAAACTTTTACTTTCTAAAGTGTTTCTCCATAATTCTAGCTTTTGATTTACTTCCATCTCTAGTCTCATCCACTAGGACAACATCATTACACGCAAACAACATACACCGTGGGATGTAAATCTTGGATACAACTAGTTAATTCATTAAATCCATCTAGGGTAAACAAGAGTATGGGGGCTTAAGGCCGATCCCTCGATGTAGACCCATTATAGGAAACTCCTCCGTATGCGCCTCCCTCTTTTACACACTTGTAACCGCTCCCTCATTACATATCCTTAATAATATTTATATATTTTACATGAATGTTTTTCCTCTCAATACCGAGCCAAGGACTTGTCTTTGTACTGACTATCGTATGCTTTCTCGGTCGATAAAAACCGTATGGAGATCATTCTTCTTGTCTCTGTAGATCTCCATCAAGCTTCTTATTAGGGAAATAGCTTACATTTGTGGATCTACACAGTATAAAACCAAATTGGTTCTCGGCGCTTTAAGTGATATACTGAGTCGATGCTCTATTACCCTCTCGAGTTTCATTATTATGACTTCGTTAACTTAATACCGCGGTAGTTGGTGCGATTTGAATATCTCCCTTATTCTTATAAATAGGAACCAAAATGCTCTTTCTCCGATCATCCGGCGTTTTCCCTCTTTTTAGGATAGAGTTCAAGAGTTTGGTTAACCACTCTACCCCTACTTCTCCAAGGCGCTTCCAAACTTGATGGGATACCTTATCTAGGGCCACAAGCTTTTCCGGCCGCCATTTTTTCCGGTCTTGCTCCTTGACTTCGCTAGGCACGATCACCGACGTGTATAGCTAAAATTCTTTCTATATCGTTGATGCATAAAATCAATAAAGTTATCCTCGCTGACTTGCATTGAACAAGTGATCAAAGTAGTTTCTCCATCTCTCTATTGATTTCCTTATCTCTCGTCAAGGACTTGTTGAGACTTCATCCTTAATACACTTGATTTGGTTCAAGTCTTTCCCTTTTTATCTTTTTAGCCTTGCTATCTTGTATACTTCCTTTCCCTTTCGTGTTCCTAACTTTTTGGTATAAATCGACTAGAGATTTTACCTCGGGGCCTCGCTAACCGCTTTCTTGGCCTCCTTTTTTTGTCTTTTTATACTTTTCAAAGACTTCTCCATCTCACTTGTAGGTAATTTCTTATACCAATATCTTTTCTCTTTAATAGCCTTTTTGAACCTCTTCGTTTCCACGCACCATGACTCCTATGGTGAGGTCCGTCCCTTAGAGACCCCCACAGAAGCTCACTTCCTATTTTCTCTCAATACAGATTCGACATCTCCTTACATAAAGTATTTGCATCATCTTTTCACATTTAGCCTCTTTCTTCCCATATTTTATCCTTAAATGCTAATTGGTTGGTTCCTTTTAACGCACCATCTAATCCTACTTTGCTTAACCCTCCTTTTCTGCTTTTACTTATGCATTTCTTCACAATCCAACACCCGCTAGCATATATTGTGTGGTTAATGCTTCCCGGTATAGCGTACAATCTTTACAAATAGATTTATCCATTCTTTTGTATGAGAAAGTCCATTTTCTGATTACTATTCTTTTACCAACTCTTTGCTATTACCCAAATATATCAAAGTAGAACACTGGTGGAAATGATGCATTCCCATACTCTCAAGCCTTGAATATTGGTTCCAAATTCGCATTCAATACTCTCTTTTTTAGTTGCTCATTAACTGATATAATAGAAAATTGTTGTTAATTCTTGGCACCAATCACGTATAAAAGTGTTTTTGGTTGGCAGTTTCCGTATTATTTCTCCGTACCATAACTCATACTATCAATGAGATCAATTAGGTTTCCTCCTAACTTCAACTGGAACACACCTATAATGAAATAAAAAAAAGATGTAGAGTAGAAAATTTCCGAAAGATCTGTATCTTTGAAGAAATCTAATTTCTATTTATTTTCATGGAGTTGATTAACTTTTACAAATCTATAATTTGTCAAACATTCCTAGAAAAACATCCACTTACATCCCATATTTGGCTTGCTTTATATCAAGAGATAAATAACAAATGCCGATATATAATCCACTTGCATATTCATATCAAACAAGTTTACAATCTGCAAGTGAAAATACATCCAAATAAATTATTTATAAATACATTTTGTTATATATATATATATATATATATATATATATATACTATATCATATATATATATTCCGAAAAAGTCGACACGTATTTGTTTATGACAACCTATTCTTTGGGATACAAAAGCCCACCCAAATACATTCAGATCCAAACACTCCCCTCCAAGGACCCTTGAGGAAAAAAGTAAGCGATGGCATACTTCCGGATAAATCCGCGGGTTTTCAGCGCGGGAAGCGTATTATTTTCACCATTTCGAAAGGTTTAGCGCATCGTCTGCATTTATTTTATCACTCCATGGGTATACATAGGCAGCCTTGCGAGGAGAAGACTTCATATATAGCATTATGTAGGCATCCCACGTCCCTCGATAATACTGCGCTTGGGAATGCTTGCACTCACCATGTCAGTGGGGATTAAATACTTAAAATCTTAGGGTATGTTGAACGCACACTTACCCTTACAGTAAAGGGACCCAGCTTTTCTACTTAGGCCAAAAAGGTCTTTAGACACCATTTGTTCTATATCTTCACTTAAACATTTTAAGAGAATAAATCCACATAAATTTTGTATGAGAGCTTCCAGTTCAAAACACTATTAAATATCAAGCTACATAAATAATTTTTTCCAATTCAAAATGCCCTTAATTATAAAGTATACGTTTTTGCAATCATGTGAACTTTCCAAATGGTCCCCTTTGAACAAACTCCAACCACTACAAGTTATGACAGTGACTTTGGCATTGGGTTCCCGTCTAAAAGGAAAAAAATTGTAATTTGGTACATTCCTTGATAGGAACCTCCCAAGCACCAAAGTCCTCCTCCATTGCCTCCTTTTGCGTAATGTCTTCCCACACGATTCCCCCTTTCACAAGGCAAATATTTATCAATATAAATGCACTTTGTCACTGCAGAGAACCTACCTCCCAAACTAGTAGAGTTGGTAGATTTACGATTTATCATATTTAAGATTTTGGATTACAGTTAGATTTGGGTTCATTTGAATTATTTTGTTTTTTCTGTAGGGCTAGAAGCTCTTATTTTCACTACTCATTCAAGCACTTTTTAATTTTTTTTAATACAATTGTTTGTGTTTAATATTAAAAATATAAATAATAAACAAATAGTTTCTGACATTCTTACATAATTCATTTTTTATTGGATTAAACACATTTTTAGTCGGTGTATGCTTTGTCCTAATGTTAGTTTGTGTTTTTGCTGAAGCTTAAAATGCTTTGATATAGATCGCCTAAGCATATTTTAGGTTTTGTTAGAATACACGTCCACGATGTTGGCTTGTACGCTTGGCGTAAGATAAGCATCCTGGTAAATTCGGTTAATTTTTATTATTACAAATGGCGTCTTGGCATTAAAATAAAGCATTGTCTAAATCCGTTTAAAATTAATTTTATTGAAAATCCGAAATCGTTTATTATGCTCTTTATACATAAGTCGTCATACTCCAGAAAATATTAGCGACATATGCCCTATAATATCAACATTAGAGATATATTTGAACGGCTAAAGCAAATATAGGAACAAGGCCAGTATTAAAGATTTTTTAAAATATAAGGGCTGAGGAAATGGACATTGGATCAAAACTAACTTGTAATGTTTTTATTTTATAAAAGATATGTTTCACTACCGCTTCATTTTAAGAGAGAGAGAAAAGTGTTTAGTCGAACTGGTTGCCAACTCTCCTCATAGAAAGAGTACTTCTTGAGAATTAAATACAAATCTCTCTAAAATACAAAAAGCCACCTGATACATTTTTCTTTTTTAAACTGAAAAAATACCTTGTCATGCTTTTCTGAAGATAAAAATGTTCCTATGTGGTATTTTTTTAATAGTTTGTTCAAACTTGAAAAGAACTGCTTAATTTACTCGAGGACTAAGCCACGAAGCACTTACAAAAGAATACTCACTTAAATGGAAATTTTAAAAGCCATACTTATTATTTTGCATAAAATCAATCCAAACTAAAAGTCCCTAATAATACAATAAAATTGGAAGAAGCTAATTAACATTTTTGAAAATATTATTGTCGTTGAATTTTATTTTTTGCATTTTCTTTTTTTAAAACAAAATGAATCCATTTTATGCCTCTTGATATTTTTGCTTTTGAAGATTGTTTGACATAAGTTTTGAGTTTCTATTTAATTTTTAGGTGCTTTTTGGGCTAATTAAATATTGATATTAATTTCAGTTTCACCACTATACTTCCACAAACCTTAATAATAACATATATCCCTTACATCGTTATATATGTATATATTTTATTATTTATTGCTTAAAAGAATAGATTTATTACTATTTATAGATTATACTAATGTGTGATTAGGTTTGTGCTAAGGTTAAATGAATTAAGCGGAGTAATGATTTAGTTTGAAATTAAGAACTTAATTATAATTTTTAAATTTTGAGGTTTGGCTCGATTTAGGCTCAAAAGGAATTAGAAATTTATTTATAAATTAATTTTTGATATTTTATATTATATAGTAATATTAAATGGCTTCGTGAAATATTTTATTCATATATCACATTATATATTAATATTTATTAATATTTATATTATATATTAATATATTATTATTAAATTTTGAGAACTTTTAAATTTGAGCGTCGAGAGGCTTCGGTTAGGACTTCGAAATTGAGAGCGAAACGTAGGTTAGAAATCTCCAGGGAAATTAGTACGAGACTTCAAAGTTTTTTACCTCAGGTACGATCACCGAGGTTGCTCACTGAGAGATAACATAATTATTTGGCAGCCCTACGCTCACTTGGAGTATTTTTGCTTTTTAAAGACTTTTTGATATAAGTTTTGAGTTTCTATTTAATTTTTTTGAAGTGTGTTTTTTTTTGGCTAATTAAATATTGATATTTAATTTCCAGTTTTTCACCACTATACTTCCACAAAACGCTTAAAATAACATGCCATACATCCCCTCCACATGGTTATATGTGTACTATATTTTATTATTATTGCTTAAAAGAATAGATTTATTACTATTTATAGAGATATAGTAATGTGATTATGTTGGCTAGGTTGAATGAATTAAACAGAGTAATGGTTTTGCGAGTCCATGTCTTGTAAAAGTGGATATTCGAAAAAAGATTGACTTGTTTAAATGAATGCAAGATTAGTGGCCTAACTAATGTCGCAGTGTTGGATCCTGTGGAATTTGCATCAATTTCAATTGCACTAATAATTTATTTTCTCAAGAAACAACGCTAAGCTAAATGCCAAAGAGAAACATCAAAGAGATCCACCCAAAACCGTTTTTAAATTAGAAGCCATAGTTTCAAATAACAAGGAACACGCACTTTTTGGATTTATGACACTATCTTTTTTAGAACCCTAGGTAGGTGATTCAAAGTATATATGAATATGTTGAGGGATCCAGGATCATATCATACTGTTTAGTCACTCCTGCAGTATTTTAACATTTTGTTTTGAATCATTTGCTTGATTTTTAAAATCAAAGGCCAAAAGCAGCTGCGGCATCTACCAATTCCATTTTACACTGCCATTGAGATGCGTATAATAACCCGACTCTAAAGACTTCCATTCTGATGAGGGAAGGCTGAGTTAATGGCTTTGGCGGCTGAATCTAAAAAGAATCAGGATCCTCTCCTTGTTTTGCATTCCAGATGAGGAAAGGCTGGAGTTGGACGATGGCGCGGCATTTTTGGCGCACAAGATTTTCAGGAAATCAATGGCCAGATTGAAAGAAATCACAATCTGGCGAGCGAAAAAAGCAAGGGAGAGGATCGGATTCATGTTTAAAATCGATAGGCGAGATTGAAAGCGAGGAAATCTGAAAGGAGAAAAAGCGAGGAGAGGATCCCGAGATCCGTATATCTGAACCTTCATAATAGCCATCATATAGTTAGCCTGGGATAGCTTTGGAGTGGGTAAAAAAATATATATATTTTAACTTGATAAAATAATACATAAGAGACCGGAGTGTTTTTAAATCCGGATGGTACGGTTCCAGGGCCAGGCAAAATCGAGGCAACGGAGAGCAAATCTAATCCCAGATTAATGAGATTAAAAGGGATATATATTTAAATGTATATATATATGACACATCTATATATGTAACATCGGTCCGATCAAAATAGGTCATCCTAATTAGACTTATTGACCCATAGCAATTGTGAGATTTGTTCACTTCACTAATCCAATTTTTAAAAAATATCACAAAAAGGCTTAATTCAGTGATATTAACTTTCATTTCTGGTCACTTGGTGTAAGTAATCCTAGAGGAGTCTTGCATTTATAGAAAGAAATGTAAAGGCAACTCAACAATAACTAGGGCACCACGAACAACAAGCATGAAAGTAGCTTTGATGTTTACATTTTTTATATGCACCCTTATATACCAACCTAGAATTACTTATAAACCCTCAAAAGTTTAATTTTTTTTTTCTACATAACACACGTTTTATTTAAGATTATATTGTTTGATTTTTATTTGATCTATAATATTTAATTTTTTGCTCTATAAATCCCATATGAATCAAATATCATATTCTATAATAAATGGAAACATATCTTGAGATATGATGATATTTATAATCTTATAATATCCAAGCCCTACAACAATTATAAAAATGTGGGATTATAAAGGCTAGATATTTTTCTTCACATACTCTCTTTTTTTTTAATTTTTTTTTTTGAAAAATAAAGGGGGTGGTTATAAAAATGAGTTTTATTTATTTATTTATTTTTAAAGGCCATTTGGGAATGCTTAAGCTTTATTTGATTCACTATAAAGTCCTACTAGTTTAACACCATCTTTAATAAATTTTAAAGATTTTTTTTAAAATACCTAACGTGTTCAAATATAATTACAAAATCTCGCAGGTATTTTTTGATATAATTAGGCTAAAATTCAATAAAGTAAAAGCATTATTCACCTAATAAATGAAATGTCATGAAAATGTTATGTTTGTGACTTTTTTAATGTTATTTTTTTCTTATAGGAATATGCTTCTAATATTCAAATCAAATTTTAAAAATGAGAATATAATCACTCAAAAATAAGTTTATTTTAAATCTTATTTTTTAGGATAAATATTATGATTGGTAATTAACAAATACCATGGTCAATTCCTGATTTATGTACTGGTGGGTACATTGTCAGAGTATGAAAATGGTTCAAAACTTGATGTGATTCATAATAAAGTCCACACAGAGCAAAGGGATTGTTAGCGTGGGCGTTAAGAGTATAGCACGTAGGTAGAAATTCTTTTCACAACGTCATTACCATTGGTGGTGGGGCCCGCGTGAAAGTTAATACATAGAAAGCAGTAGTTTATTAAGAATACTTCGCTCGTTATGCTTTCATTATCAACTTATACTTGCGTTAAGTAAATGTGTAAAAATGGTGTCACATGCAATTGCGATACTGGCATCAGCGCTTAAATGACAATTCTGGCTTCTGCGATGCTGGTTTAGCGCCTTAAAAGTTGAAACCAAGCTTGAAGTTTAGTAGCGAATACAATATAGAAATAAAATTTGATCACCACAAAGTGAGAATTAATCATGGTAGTAATTTAAATATAATATTCACCCATATTTTTACGGTAATTGGCAGAAAAATAAATTTTTAAAATAGGAAAAAAATTGGAAAAAAAAAGGTGATGTTTATGTTAGAGAATAACTTGCGCAGAAAGTGATACATTTCTTTAAAATTCATTAGAAAAACAAACACCAATCAAACTCTCTCTCTTGGATGTCCAAGATCTTGCGGGACCATCACGGATTGGATGAAGCCAACGGTCAGGATCTGAGAATGTACGTATAGCCCGGCGTAATTGTTATTATCAAGTGCTGCGTGGCGGATAAAAACGGGTTGATGTCACGATAGGGTATTTTGCGGGAAGCACCACTTGCGCTTGCCGACCAACGAGTCGGAGTCACGCCCGCGTAATGCCACGTGGTCTGTCCACGTGCGCAGATGTTTCTCCACGTGGCCATCTCGTTTTACGAGTTCTCTGGTCTGGGGCCCACCAGCCGTTGGCCGGCTTTGAAAGAGGATGCTGCTGAGGTACTGCTGACGTCGTAGCGTATTGTCATCTCAGGGGTAAGTGCCGCCTTACCCCTGTACAAACTTCGGCACCTACTCGTCGCCTAGTCATATTTATGAATTAAAAATATAATAGAAAAAACAAATTCTCATTACATTGAGTTTTTTATGTTTTTTTTTTTAAAAACTTTATTTAAATAACTTTGCTTTTGAGATTAACAAAGTGGAGCCATTTTGTGGAAAGTGATATTTAAAATGAGAATTGCTGTGCATTTCCACTTCAAGGGAGTTATTAATAACTTTCCATGCACCACTTTCCAAGAGTGGAGTATTTCTATCTATTTTGAGATTTATCCCTAAAGCAAGAAACCCACTTTAAGCCAATGGGATAAAGATAGAAGACAAAAACCTCACACTTTTTAGCCAGGTGGAATTAATGGAAATTATTATGTGTGTGACTATTATTATTAATAGTCCAAACTTTTGCTTATTACGAAACAATTTCAAGGTCAGGGATTTTTAGATTAATATTTTCTTTGGAGCACATGAGTAAAATCTTTAATAAATGATCTTGAATTATGATAAAAGGATTTAAAATATTATTTAAAAGAGTTATGGCTTCAAATCTAGGGTTGGGGACTTGCCATTTTTTCTTTAGAGAGTCGAAGTGACCGTATCTACCGGATAAAAGGGCTTTCCGCAGTTTATTTTTTTTTATGCCATGCCTCTATATTCCTGCAGTTGGCTACTCTAAGAGTTTAAATCCTATAAACTAAAGAAAGTTAAATCCGAGGTCTTTAAAGTAACATCGCCACCTTTCGGTTTCCACAATTCCTTTCTCACGATTTAATACTTTTATCTAATGACTTAACAAAAACAATTGGAAGTAAACTTTCAACTCCACAATTCCAAACACCACATTTATATTTTCCCTATCAAAACAAAGCCCATACCAAACGCATACTTCCAGAAACATTAGAATTAGCAATTCCAGCAAAACACAAAGAGGACTGAGCAATTAAAGAGATTTCCTAAAAAGTTTTTTTTTTTACACTATACCCTATAAAAATTAAAATTACACTATTTTATATATTTGAGTGTTTTATATTTGTAAAATTAAGTAAATTGTGTAAAGCAAAAGAAACAACTTTCTCACTCAAATTATAGATTTTTTTCTTAGTTGAGTGAGTCCTTTTATTAGAATATATATATATATATATATATATATATATATATATATATATATATATATATATATATATTATATATCTCTAATTCGTGAATTTCTAATGATCGCGGTGATACTGCTGTATATATATACCTTTCTCATCTTAAATAATTTGAAGAATTATAGCATTGTGTAATAAACATTTAGTACTCTTTTAGTCATTTAATAGTTATGTTATGGAGAAAATAAGCTGAAAACCATTGATGACATCATCATGAAAACCTTTGAGGATGAGAATTCAATATCAAAATACTTGGCCTGAGTCATCCAAGCATGCGGGCCGGATGACAGATTTCAAAAAG